>CAUYQV010017143.1:0-39682 GCA_963574575.1 Galagoides demidoff | reverse complement strand
AATGTATATAAAATACTGTATAGTATACTCACTCATGTTATAAGTGGTGTATAGTATTGGTCCGAATCTATTGTGATGCCATGGAATATCCTAGAACTTTGTTTTAAACATGGTCAGTCTTTGTGACTGCCTTCTTTTTTCCCTTTTCTCTTCCTCTCAGTTTTCTCCTTTGTTTTCCTCCTCCCTTTGTACTTTTTTTTTCTTTTCTTGCCATCTACTTCTTGCTTTATAACATTAGAATGTTCAGTGCATCACTATTCAGCTGAGAATACTTTTTACAGGTATTTCTTCAGAAATAAGTCATGCAGAAACTGAGTAACAGCTAAATGGCATTTGGGGATTCTGTGTTTTTTTTTTTAGACAGAATCTCACTATGTCACTCTTGGTAGAGTGCTGTGGCATCACAGCTCACAGCAACCTCAAACTCTTGGGCTCAAATGATTCTCTTGCTTTAGCTTCCTGAGTAGCTGGGACCACAGGTGCCCTCCACAATGCCATCCATTTTTTTGGTTGCAGTTGTCATTGCTGTTTTAGCAGGCCTAGCCCAAGCTTGAACCCACCACCTTCCGTGTATGTGGCTGGTGTCCTACTCATTGAGCTATAGGTGCTGAGCTGGGATTCTGTGGTTTTGTTATTCTATGTAGCCTCTTAGGATCAAGACAAAAGAAGAGAAGATAGTATAGTTGAAAGGAAGGAAGGAGGGAGGGAGGGAAGAAAGGAGAAAGGAAGGTAGGGAAGGAGGGAAAGGTGGAAGGAAGAAAAGGAAAAAGGTATGTCAGAAAACCCAGTGCCAGTGACTTATTCCACATACTTGATCTACTGTGCAGGCCCCTCATTTGTTTTATTCATTATTTTTTGTCAATTTTGGTTTATTTTATAAACCAGGAATGTGATCTACTCACTCTTTTTAGGACTGATAAAATCGATTTGAATTCTTATATGTATGTTATGTATTGGGGAAAAAAGAAGAGGGTATAAATAGTTAAGAGGTTGTCTGCTATAATACATAATATGTAATATGCCATTCAGCTGGTACTCTACAAATGTTGCTGTATAAACATTCTATGGAATATTATTATAGGATATATTTTAATTGCTATATTTCAAACCAAGTGAAGAGTCATCTCTGAAAGAAACTGGTGTTAGAGAGTATTGTTAGGGAGCAATAGAAAGAGTAATCACTTCTGACATATGTCTTATTCAGTTTTCTGCTATTATAACAACAAAAAAAAGTCTGGGCGATTTATAAAGAACAGATTTATTTTCTGTAGTTCTTGAGGCTGGGCATGCTAACAGCATGACACAGGCATCTGGCAAGTGACTGCCTGTTAAAAATGGAAGGTCAAAAAAGCATGTATGAGATAGAAAGGAGATGGGAGCCATATTTTACCCTTTAATCAGGAGCCTACTTCTGTGATAATGGTGTTAATTAATTTATAATGAATTATATGAATGTAGTGAATTAATACATAACTTTTCTATAGGAAGTACTCAGAACTGTATATTACATGGATCAGCACAACAGACACCCACTGTGTAAACTAACACAAAAGATAAAGTTCAGGCCCTGTTTTACCACAGTGGCTCAAGTGGAAAAATAGAGCAATGAAGTGGTACTCAACAAGAAGACAGAAATCCATCCCACTTATCACTTCTTTCAATAAATGTGAATAGTTTTAACCCTTAATGGAAGTACTCTGGATTAATGGCTACAAAACCAACCAAGTACCTTCTGTCTCCAGGAAACATATCTAAACCATAAGGGCTCATTCAGACTCAAGGTGAAAGGACAGAAAACAATATTCCATGCAAATGGAAACAAAAGAAAGTATAGCCAGTTTAATAACAGATAACCCCACTTCAAACCAATAAATGTAAAGAAAGACAGATAGTTATTATAGAATGGGCAGCACCTATGGCTCAAAGGAGTAGGGTGCTGGCCCCATATGCCAGAAGTGGTGGGTTCGAACCCAGCCCTGGCCAAAAACTAAGTGATAAAGGGAAAACAATTCATTAAAATATGTGAGATACAACTAAAGCAGTCCTGAGAGGAAAATTCATAGCCCTAAATGCCTACATCCAAAAGACAGAAAGATCACAAATCAATATCTAATGAATCATCTTAAGGAACTGGAAAAGGAAGAAAAAATTGTTTCCAAACTTAGCAGAAGAAAAGGAATAACTGAGATCAGAGCAAAACTAAAAGAAATCAATAATAAAATAATTAATAGAAGATTAATTAAACGAAATGTTTGTTCTTTGAAAAGATAAACAAAATTTACAGATTTTTTGCTAGGTTAACCAGAAGCAGAAAAGAAATGCCTCTAATAAGCTCAAAAGTTATGAAAAAGGAGAAAATTACAAGTGGTATCATGGAAATACAAAATATCATATCTGAATACCAAAAAATCTCTATATGCATAAACTTGAAAATGTGGAGGAAATGGACAAATTCTTGAAAACGCAAATTATTGGGCTCTTTAGGCTCAATCAGAAGGAAACAGAATTACCAAACAGATCAATATTAGTGCTGAAATTAAAGCAAAATTAAAAAGGTCATCCAACAAAAAAGTCATAGACAAAGGAATTTCACACCCACATTTTGCCAGACATTTAAAGAAGTGCTGGAACTTACACTACAGGAATTATTACATAACATTGAGGAGGAAAGAACTGTCCCCAGTTCCTTTTACAAAGCCAATATTACCTTGACACCAAATCCGAAAGCATACAACAACAAAGAAAATTATAGATCCCCATCCCTTATCCCTTATGAATATAGATGAAAAAATCCTCAACAAAACTTTAGCAAATGAAATTTAGTAGTAAACTGAATTCAGTTTAATTAGGTAATCCGTACCTTTATTGTACCATAAATTTTCAAATGACAGGTTTTTAGATTCCATTAGACCACAACACTGTGAGGAGGCAGGAGTTTCAGTTGTTAGTATGTGTCCATTTATCTTTGACACCTGACTCTGCAGAGTTGGTCTCTAATGTTCTCTCTCTGTCTGCCTTTATGAAGATGATATCTTCATGGAGATGACAGTCCCCAACTGTCACCCAGCTTCTGTCATTCAGGTCCACCTAGATACACTCCAATAAGTTTTATTACTGATGGGTAGAATAGGTATTAGAAGAAGAAGTTGAGACTCACTAAAGGACCCTTGGCAAACTATAAAATCTGTATGACTCCTCCCAGTAGCCTTCAAGTCTTACATACCAATTATTTCTTTCAGAGAAAAGGAAATGTCACTAGAATTCTTGCTTCACAAAAGAAATCGATAACATTGCTGTAATTTAACTTATTTTTCATACTTTATAACATATCTTGGGTATTTACATTCTAATTTTGATTCTATCACTGCTTAAAAATTATTCCTTAGTATATATGTAAGGAAAATTATGAAAGAAAATTGGCTACTATTTGATGAACACTTGTTTAGTTGCAGATTTTTTTTTTGTTGTTGTTGTTGCTTATATAGGTCCAAAGTACTCCCTCATTTGCAATTTTGAAGTCTTGCCTAAAATTTAAAGTGTTTTTTTTTTTAAATTCAAAGTATTTTTTAAAAAAAAATTTGGAGGTCAAATCTAACTTTACCTGAATTCGTTTGATATCAGAACCTTATCAGAAATTATTTAAAAGTAATTTAAGTAAGTAATTTATTTACTGTTGCTGGGTGTGATGGCTCACCCTTGTAATCCTAGCACTCTGGAAGGCCAAAGAGGGTGGATTACCTGAGCTCATGAGTTCAAGACCAGCCTGAGCAAGAGTGAGGCCTTGCCTCTAAAAATAGGTAGGGGTTGTGGTGGGCACCTGTAGTCCCAACTACTCGGAAAGCTGAGGCAAGAGAATTGCTTAGGCCCAAGAGTTTGAGGTTGCTGTGAGCTGTAATGCCATGGCACTCTACTGAAGGTGACAAAGTGAAGCACTGTCTCAAAAAAACAGAAACAAACAAAAAAATAAACCACAACTATTTGCTATCTATGTCTATATATTTTTACTTAGTGGGAATACTCATAAGTTCTGATGCAAACTTGTTAGTGTTGTTTGGTCATGAATTGCTTCCCTGAATGCCTCTGAGGATAGTACATGTGTGTGTGCATACACACACACAATATGACCTTTGTTAAGTCAGAAAGTAATTTTGAGTAATTGTTCCCAAGAGTGGACATGCAGAATCCTACAGTAGATATATACCCTTACCACATATATCTGCAAACTTAAGTATATTACTTTTAAAATTCCTAGGACTAGAAATGGTATTTAAAATTTAAGCTAATTTTTGATAGTTATTTCCAAATTGTTCTCCAAAAATATATCAGTTTACACTCCCTGCAATACAGATTTTTGTTACTTTTAAATCTTTGTCAGTCAAAATGTTGAAAAATATCTATTTTATTTTTTAAAATTAAAATTTAAATTTTTTTTGAGTCTCACTTTGTTGCCCTCAGTAGAGTGCTGTAGCATCATAGCTCACAGCAACCTCAAACTCTTGGACTCAAGTGATTCTCTTGCCTTGGCCTCCCAAGTAGCTGGGATTACAGGTACCTGCCACAATACCTGACGATTTTTAGAGACAGAGTCTTGCTCTTCCTCTGGCTGGTTCGAATGCATGAACTCAGACAAACCACCTGCCTCGGCCTCCCAGAGTGCTGGGATACTTCATTCCTTAATTATCAAGGTTGACACATTTTATAAACTTCTTCAGCATTTACCTTTATTCTTATGTTAGTTAACTTTATACTTTCATCAAAGAACCAAATTTCTTCACTTGGATTTGAAGATATGTGCCTGCTAATAATTGCAGAAGTTCTTTCTTCATTGCTAATGGTAGGAATTTTGCTTATTTGTTTTTTGGTTGGATTTGACTTATAAAATTTTAAAATTTATTTTACTTGGCCAAATGTAAACATCTTCTTCGGGTCCTACTTGTTATTGAAAAATTTGTCCAACTACAGGATTTTTACAGCATTTTCACTGGCTATTTTCAGTTTTTCCTGATTAATTTGGTAAGAGTTTCAAGTTATTCATGTGCCATAAATATCGTAAAATAATTTCCAAATTTACTGTTTATCTTTGCTTTCTTGTCATAAGTTTTGTTTTTAATTACTCCCTGAATTTAATATAGTCAAAGTTATCAGTCTTTTTGCTTTACTGACTTAAGGCTTTCCTGAGAATAGTGAGCCCTTTCAAGGAATATTAATAGTCTCATCTTTCAGTGGTTTACAAAATGCCTAAGACAGAGTGAAAAGTCTCTAGAAAATGTGAAAAAGGATCACTGTATATTAATGAAAGAGAAATTAATTTAAATAAAATCAGGTACATGACTAGAATTTTTTTAGCCTGTTGATTTAAACTGAAGTATCTCATTTAGGCCACCGTGCTCTATGCACAGGCAATATGCATAACATTTATAGTAGTTACGCACCTGATCTGTACAGGAGTCGTGTTCAGGTAGTGGAGTTATTTGCTGCAGCTCTCACAGCTGACAATTCTGATACGCTCCTTTTCCTTACACAGAACATAGTGTAAGTACAAAATTATTAATGAAGTTAAGGTTACCACTGAAGTAGGAAGACTAATTCCTAAGCAAGTTTTCTAATAAGACACATATATTTTGCTTTTACTTCAATTTGTGAATGTTGGCCCGAACAGGTTTAAATTATGTTACCATGTATCCATTCTTATCATCTTTTCAATAAACAGAGGAGGATAAGAAAGTCTTTCTTTCATGTGTATTATCAAGTGGTAATACTATTCCCCTCATATCCCTGATTTATAATTTCATAGGCCCAGAGAGTTTATGAATGGCTAAAATTTAAAAACTGAAAGGATCTGAAATTTTATGAAAGTCAGGGTTTTTTTTAATAACATCAACTCCCCCCCACTCAGTAAGGGAAAATAATAGGATGGTGTCATAAGGTATATTGCTTTAGCGCAGACCAATTAAAGTAGAATCTGCAGGGGTGATGGCCCAGGCAGAATAATTTTTAAAGCACCTCACAGGATTCTAATGAACAGTTGGCATGAATAAGCAGTGCTATGGGTTTTAATCTTCATGAATTTTTGAAGCCAAGTTATATTTTCCCCTGGTGGACACGTATGTGTAGGCCTTAGAATTATATAGTAAAATTACTTGTGTCACCTGACACAACAGTGAAAATTTTACTAAGAAAATAGGGAAAATGTTGGGGAATAGGACCAAGGTATTTTTAGAGATTAAAGTATTATTATCAGGATTTACTGGCTCAAAATGTTAATTGGGACTCTGTGACTAATGTTGGTTGCTATCCTGTTGATAGAGTTGTCCCCTATTACTTTGGGGTTCAAACATTTCAAGTCAGTGTCCAACCTTCCAGCTCATTCTTTCATGTAGCAACTGAAGCCACATGTTCCTGACATTAGGGCCACAAGATAGCGGAGTCTTTGTCATCTGGGTCTCTGGGTAATTGCTTAGAGCAGAGTGCCTTGACCTGAGTTGGGCATGCAATATGAGCAAGAAACAAATATTGTTATTCATTTCAGAAATGCTTATATTATAGCTTAGCCAGTCTAGCTTTTCTGATACATGAGTTTGGTGCAGCCTATTTAGAACTTGTAGCTTAGGGAGCAGACATGGAAGATGACTGAGGATGCCAGGAGGGAGTTTTCTCTGGTATTACGCAGAAAGCACATAGAGGTACTTAAATTTTGGAGCGTGGTTTCCCTGGTAGGAATGCATATGTCTCTCCAAAATTTGTATGTTAGGATTTACACCCCAACATGATGCTAATAAGAGATGGGGCCTTTAGAATCCGATTAGGCCATGAGAGATCGACTCTCATAAAGAGAGTTAATACCCTTATACAAAAGGCTTCAAAGAGCGGCCTGGCCCTTCCATTCCTTCTGCCCTGTGAGAACACAGTGTTTGCCCCTTCCACCAATTAAGGATGTTTCAATAAGTTGCCATGTGCCGTCTTGGAAGCAAAGAGCAACATACACCAGATGCTTCTTTTACTGGTGTCTTGATCTTGGGCTCCCTAGCCTCTGGAATGGTAAGTGATGAATTTCTATTGCTTATGAATTACTGAATCTAAGGAATATTTTTCTAACATCAAGAATAAGATAGTGGATATCAGGAACAGAACACTTGTGACATAATATTCCAAGAAAATAGGAAAATATAATTAAACATTCTTTTCAAAGACAGAAAGGTTTGAAATATGAATTTTTCTGATATAGGAATAACCAGTAAGAATGATCAATTAGATCAACTGCACGTATAATTTAATGGTACTTTTCTTTTTTTTTTTTGCAGTTTTGGCCAGTTTTAGGCTTGAACCCACCACCCCCCTGGTATATGGAGCTGGCGCCCTACTCCTTGAGGGCAGGAGTACCCCAATTTAATGATACTTTTATCAAATAGTTTTAACATAATCAAACTGTATAACAGTTGTGCTATTTCTGTATGTTTAACTTAACATTAATGTTTATGCATTCATAATAAAGTATTTAATTATTTCATGTTATATGATACAAGAGTCAAAAGATACCAAAGGGGATAGAGAGAAGATTGTACGTGGTACTATATGAGTTTTTCTTTTTGCTTTCTGAATTCATCAAGAGATATCCTGTGCATTTGCATACATGCCTTGGACCACATTAATGAGATATTCAATTCAAAACATTCATTGCTTTGTTTCTTTTAACATAATTGCTAACAGCAAGGCTCAGCAAATTTTTTCTATGAAGAGCCAGATAAGTATTTCAAACTCCACTTCTATAGCCATAGTCAATATGTAGATGGATGGCCATAGCTGTGTTCCAATAAAATCTTATTTACAAAAACAGGTTGGGCCAGATTGGGCCCCATAGGCCATAATTTGTTAACCTGTTTTGGAGAGTCCCTTGTATCAATAGATACAGGTTACCTCATTCCTTTAAAAAATTTAGTATCTAGTCCTCTGTTGACCTTCCAAATTCTTTACAGTTTTTTTCTCCTAGACAATAATGCTAAAGATGAGGAAATTGGGCCCAGGGGAATAGTAAATTGCCCTTAGATCACTAAGACAATAAGTGGTAGAGTTTTGACTTGAACACAGGTGGTCTAGCTCCATAGGCCCTACTCACAAGCATAATCATATCCTGCTTCTACCATATAATATGATTATAGGGATCCATTTTGGAAATATATCCTTGGCTACACTTCTTCCACCTATGTGTCCCTGATTCCTACCCACTGGGAACATTGATTTTATCATTGTGTTTACATGAGGTCTCTGTCAGTTGCAAAAATAATAATACCAAATCTTTGCTCATTTTCTAGCCTTAAATTGTAGACCAGGATAAGGCTGTTTACACAGAAGTAATCTTTAATGAAATATTCATTCATAGTGCAGCTTTTATACCTGAAGGAATGTCTAATTCTTTGAGTTTTTGTACTGGAGACCTCTGGGTATAAGGAAATGAGTGTATTGGCAGGCATATGAATTTTATTTGGGAATAGATCCAACCCTCCATCAATACCATGAAATATTAGCATTGTCAATTAATTTTGAACTCACGCCATGAGCTTGCTTTGGAAATTCTGAATTGTTACCAATTTGATCTTATTCCCAGCTCTAACTTCCTATATCATCTTGATTTATAATGCTTGCTTACAAGATTTTTTTCCATATCCACTGAGTTTTAGCTCCTTGTATGTCAAAGCCAGAGGTTCCCTCCTGCCTGAAGACTTTACATTTTTTACATAATTTTTGTTATTCAGTTCCACTACCAGCATTTTATTAGAGGTATTTAGGCCAGTTTGGGCTGTGAATCATCAGTTTAAGGACCTAGGAGTTTGTTGGAAATACACCATCTCAGTTTCCCCACCTTCAGATCTATTAAATCAAAATTTCTAAGGAGGTCATCCAGACATTGTGTTCTCACAAAGTGTCTAGAGAATTTTTGTGCACACCAAAATTTGAGACACACTTTTCTAAACTATTGTACAATAGTTCAAGTAAACCTCAAAATCACAATGACTTAGAATAAAGGCTTATTTTTGGTGCCAAGACAGTCAGTGAAGGTTAGATTCTTCCTTTGGGAGTTGTCACCAAAGTCTGAGATCCATGTTCTTTTCACCTCATGATGTCATCAGTATGTGATCTTCATGGTCACAATAGACAGAGAGTAGACTATTGAGCACTGGGGATTTTAAAGTAAAGCTCAAAAGAAGCATATTTTTACCCACACGTCATTGGCTAAAACTTAGCCACATATCACCAATATTATGAAAAAGAAAGCTGGGAAATGCACAGAAACACTTAGGCTTGTAGGAGCACTGCTGGTCTTTACCACTTGCTGGCTATCCTTTACTAGGCTCACTCTACTCCTTGAGGTTTCAGTGAACATAGCCCCTCAGAAGCAGGCAGATGTGCTCCTTGCTGAACACAAAGATACTTGAGGTTTAATTCTGATTAAAAACTGTTACAGCTCAAATTTGATATATAATATTAACTGCCCTTCCACTGTGTTTAACAATGTGCACTCCTAGAATTGTCATTCTCAAATTATAAAAAAAGGGTACCCTGCCCTAATTTTAATTCACATTAATTTGTTATAGAATCTGTCCATATTCTGACGACATTGTTTCGCAGATTTTCAGCCCTAGTCTTGGTTTAGTTGACAGAGGAATTTTTTTTTTGTCCATCTTTTCTTGTAAGGGTTTCTTACATTTATGAAGAAATGTAATTTTCCTAACATTATTATTGTTTTTTTGACTACTTAGAGAGTTTTGACGTTTTCTGTAGTTAGGAGACTATTCCCATTTGCATTTACCATCTTTTGTCTTTTTGAAATTATTTCGTTTCCTCAGAGGCTTAGAAAACCTTCCTGCCTTGAACATTATGAAAATACTCTCTGCATTCTTCTACAACAATGGTAGTGGAAAAAAAGAAAAATATGATAGAAATCCACAACTTTCTGATGGATAGTAGAGATCTAATAAGTCTGAGAAAAGAACATTCTTTAAAAAGAGCTAAAATGGCTAGTTTTATGAAGGGCCAAAGGACAAAAGTGACAGCAGTGACACAGGAGTCCTTCAATAAGCCAGCATACAATTTGTGAGCAGTTGGCAAAAGGGACACTTATGAGAAATAAGACTCATTTTAAGGTTATGTCACTCTGGGCACAGGGCAGTTATTTCATTCAATCTCATGGCCAGAAAAACTGACTACTCTTTTTTCTGAGCTATGTGCCTCAAAAAACAGGGTCCTAGTAAATAGCTCCTCAGTGGTCAGAAAAATTCCTGGCTAAAAAAATTTCCCCTCTTGGGATATCTTATGTTTTATATCCTAAATTGAATTTGACAATTGAACTGGAATGCTTTTATGAAGTTAACTTGATGCTACTCCCCTATCACCATTACAGTCTGCGAGCCTATATTAGAAATGCATAATTTCTTGTAGCAGCTTCTGTATCCTTCCATCCAGAACACTTGTTCAGCTGCTTCCATAATTTCAGGGAGATGTCATGAACACTGTCCTTTGGCATGCTGTATGTCACGAACACTGTTCTTTGGCACCCTGTTCATCACCAGTCCCACGTCAGCTTTCTTCTCCCAAAGAAGCTCCAGGGCTAAATCTTTAATCCTCCTGTTGGGTCTCTACCTAAACACTTCCTGATCAAGATCAAGCTTGATTGCACACCTAATCTCCACCCATCTCTGAATAAATAGAACTCATTGTAAAATTTATTTGATTTTTAAAAAATGTATTATAATGTTGTCAGATGAAGTATTTTCATTCTTTTTTTAACAACAACAAAAAAACCAGTAGCTTCATAGACTGTTCACCACTGAAAAGGGAACTAAATTTTATTTAATGACAGCCTTATGTCAGCCATTGAAAAAAAACTTTTAACTAAAACTTTGTAGTTATAAAATTATCAAAATGATGCATCTACATGTTAATTATTCAATCAATATAGGAAAAAATGTGCTACTTCCTCTTTTTAATCTACAGAGAAAACTTGATTTATACAAGTCCTTGCAGATATTTCCTACTGATAACGTATTTTTTATTCATAGTATGTTTCTTTTATAAATAAAATACCATTCACGCTGTTCTGCTCTTTAATACTTAATAATACATCTTAAAGGTCTTTCCATTTCAAGCACACAGATCTGCTTCATCTCCTTAGGGGCTACTCCTGGCTTCCGTATGTGCTCGTGCCAATTCATTTACCTAGTCCAGGGCTGAGGCACTGCCTGACTCCCAAGCTGCTGCTTTTTCACCTACAACATAGGGTTAGAACCATCATATGTCCACTCATTAAATTTGACAAATGAAATCACTGAGGCCCAAATAGCAATGCCTGAAGGCATCACAGCATCAGTGGCATTGCCGGGACCAGGTGTCCTGTGTTTCTTTCTTTGCTTTTTTCCCTCTGAGTTCCAATGCAGAGCTCTTTAGTAATGTTATTTTCTTTTGCAATTAGATGAACAAGAGGTGCTTATAAAACAGAAGGTCACCTAGTACCTTAAGCAGGATTGGAGCATAAGAGTGTGTGTATGTGACGGGTTGAATTTCAATCATAAGATTGCTGAGGGGGGCAAGGCCATTTTCTGTCAGAAAATGAGAAAAGCAAGAGAATGCTTATGTATTTCAGGGAAAAGTGGGTAAGGAAAATAGCCATTGAAGTCAACACATTTTCATTGAGACGGAGGGAAAGAGGCATGGAGAGGGAAAAGGAGAGAGAGAGAGGCCTTAATCAAGTCCTATCCACTGTCCCCGGGAGGTAATTCGATCCCAAGACTCCGTATTCCTAGGAAACATGTTCCCTGAGGATAGCACCAGTCCAGAGTTCAAGTTCTGCGTCTCCAGCTTCAGTTCCCATGTGTTTATCTGTCCCATGAACGTTTTCTGTATTTCTTGTGAACTCAATTATATGTTAAAAAGTGGTCATTATGATTTATCCATTATTTTGGCCTTAGTATTGGAAGACTTTTCAATATATTTAGCTAGCTATGATGCTAGAAATAAAAGTCCCTCTGACTTTTTTGGGCAATTTTTATAATTTTCATTCAAGTATACATACAGACAAGTGCACAAATTATAAATGAAACTTGGTGAATTTCAAAGTGAACACAAAATATAAACATCATCAGACTACATGAGAATGTCATCGGCATCTTGGAAGTTTCACCCTTCTTCCTTTCAGTCTTCGTGTTCAAGTGGGAAAACATAATCACTGTGCTGACCTCTGACCCATATGTCAATTTTCCTTGTGTTTATACTTTATAGAAGTGGAACTGGGTAGAAGGTCCTTGATGTGGCAGGCTCCTCACACTCACATGTTTGTGAGATTTCCCTGTGTTGTATATACTTACAGCTGTTCATTTTCATTGCTGTGTAAGATTCCATTTTATCTATCGATAAAAACATGCATTTTCATATAAAAGCTATAACCTAATTATAGCCTAAGAATATGGAGGGGGGAGGAAGAGGGAAGGAAATGGGGTGGACGGGTGGAGGGAGGGTGATTTGAGGGATCACCTCTATGGTTTATCTTACAAGGGTACAAGTGAATCTTTCTAAAAGTAAAATATAAATGTCTTAACACAATAACTAAGAAAATGACATGAAGGCTATGTTAACCAGTTTGATGAAAATATTTCGAATTGTTTATGAAAACACCACAGTGTACCCCATGATTGCATTAATGTACACAGCTATCATTTAATAAAAAAAAAAATCCCCTGCAGTCTCACAATTCACAAGTAACCATTACTAATATTTTGGTGTTGTTCTTAGGGCCTTTTTACTGGAGATAATTTTTCCCTCCTTTTTACTCCTCCTTTGAGGGAGAATAAACCTTTAAGTAACTGAAGTGTGGAGAAAGTATTTATGACCAAACATAACTGAACAACATATGTTGGTGGATGTGGAGCATGAGAGAACAAATATGAAAAAAATGGGATATCAAATGCTTTTAATGTCTTTCCACTGAAAATAAAACCTCAGTAATTTAGTCTTAAAAAAAAATGAAGAATACAAAGTTATGTGTTCAACCCAAACAACTTTGTACAAAGTGAACATACCTGTGAAAACCCACATCAAGAAATACAACTTTACTGGTACGTAACAAAGCCACCTCTTGTTTTACCATCTAGTCACTATTCTTCACCCAAATATAACCAATATCATTGCTTCTATTATCATAGATTGATTCTACCCATACATTAAAAAATGGAATCATTCAGCATTCAAAAAAAAAAACATGCATCTTCTGTGAAAATTAGTTTCAGTTTGGAATTGTATCAAACAGTCATATTTTCAACATTTTTAAACATATCTTTTGGTGAACACATGTGTACATTTTATTGTATCATATGTATCTGTGAGTATAATTTCTAGGTCATAGGTCTGCAGGTCTGTACCCTACTTTGTACTGAGTTATCTGCATTTTATTGACGTGTATAGTGCTTTATATTTTCTTTGACAGGAAGACATAGGATGATGACTACTTATTTCTTTGGGGATTGCTTTTTTACTTCATTGTTATCTTTTGACGAATAAGAGTTCTTAATTTTAATAGCCTGATTTTGCAAAGTTTCTCCATATGGTTAGTGCTTTTTCGTGCCTCTAAGAAATATTTGCTTACCTCAGGTCATGAAGACATTCTATATTTTCTTCTTAAAGCTTTATTTTCCCTTTAAATTTAGATCTGTAGTCCATCTGGAATTGATTTTTGTTTGATCTGATTTACTTCAGCAGAGACAAATGACTTATTTCCATCATTGTTCTGCTAAAAGTGCTGTGCTTTTGTGAAGGTCATCAAATAACCCTAGGAGGGTTCATATTGCTCTGCTTATTAAGAATACTTTATGGCTGTCCATGGAAACCACGAAATTTAAACTCCTTAGCAAGGCTATGACACACTTCACAATTGTACCCTGCATTGATTTTCCAGCACCGTGACCTACAACCCTACGCTCCTCCAGAATGAATTAGCCATGCCCTTTTGGAGCTAGGTATTACTGTATTAATCATGCATTTCCTTCTGTACTGCTTTCACCCTTCTCTATTATGTAAAGGCCTACTCATGTTTCCTGGAATCTATAAATGGTTTTCATAACCAACTCCTACTCCCCAAGACAAATTTATTACTCCCTTAGTTCTTGTATTTATTTCTATCTAATATTGCCTAGACTGTATTTTTATATCATCTCAGCAAAGGAGGTGCTATGATATCCTTACTTTGTAGCTGAAGAAAATAATAGAGTTAAATTGTTCAATAATTAAAACATCAAAATTTAAATAAATGTAGAGATTGAATGGCTATGTCCCATTTCATCTCTCCCTAAGGGTTTATGGTAACTGATTTTCTAGCACTTAACATCATTTTAGGGACATTGATGTTTTTCTAAAATGTTGTGAGAAAGGAACCTACGTTGTCATCTTGTGTTGTCAGTTGTAAAGAAGTTGATAGTACTTCTTGAATCATACTAAAATAAATTAGAAACGAGGAGATAATGGAAGGGTTGGGCTAAATCTTTCTCTCTCCATAGGTCCTGATAAGCTTAGGTTGAGTGGTACCTTGAAATTTAGAGGATCATAATATACAGTCTGAGAAGCCTGAGTCTTCTCCATTTCTTTGCTATAACGGTAACAGATGGTTTATTTTAAGAAGTCCAGATTGTGGACTATGAAAGCATAAATTCCTGGTCGGTAGAGTTATCTTCACGTGCTTGTCCTTTAGCCTCTCAGATTTCTAGAATACTGCATTGAATATATACTGAGAAATCAAAGAAGGTGTAGATGAGTAATACTTCATCTAGAAGTGGGATTTTTTATTCATCTTAACAGCACTTTTCTCTGCACATGCTTGTAATTTCCCACCCATGACACTTAAAGTTGCCTCTATAGCATTACTAAAAAGACCAGCCAAATGCTCATTCCATCTCTTACAGCATTTTAATTCCAGATAGACCATAAACTGCTTCTCAGCATGGCTTATATTCATATTCTTAATACATATTTTTAATAAAGTAAGGCTTACTGGGCATGTGAGTCTGCTGCTCTGAACAATGAGAAATATGATTTGAAAAAAACGATCGGGAAAATATAGATGACTGTAACCTCGGACAAAAGTGATAGGACCCTTATCCTTTATAACTTCAGGAGGCATTCTAGAGGTTTATGTTTTCTTTTGTTTTGTTTTTTATTTTCTCTCATTCTACGTTCCTTATGTTTTATATAAGATTCTTCTCTATGGTTGACTGTCTTTTCATTCATATTTTGTGTAATTGTATTTCTTTATAAATTTCCTTTTAAAAGCATGAGTTATTTTCTTTCTTGAATTATAATTATTTAACGAGACTTCTCTGGTGAATGTTTGAGAGGTGACTTAGCTTATAGCATGAATTGCCACACAGATATTGTTCCTGTTTCGTAATAAAATATATATCATTTATGGCTTTGGTAATTACCTCTTCCTTAGATCTTTCTCACTGTTTTGTCATGTCTGAAGGGCAGGAATAACAACTCTGTTTTCTGAAACATGAGCACTATAATCACAGTGAATTGACGGCATTTAAACAGAGGTAGATAATGTTGGATTGTGAATTCAAAAACCGGAGAGCGTAACTGATTTATACCCAAGTTTCTCAACTTGGGTCAGTCAACTGTGAAAACTTTGTAAGGATATTTTGCAAAAATAAAACTATTTTAGTGTTTTATTTCATTTGAAGACAGGAAGAACTTACTTTTATGTAATCTTCTAGTCAATAATCCCACCATAGACTATTCTTGTCTGGAGCGCTACACTAAAAGTGGGAGCTTAAACAATTTCTTACTGAATGCTTATAAATCTGAACCTCCCAAAGTTCTGCCTGTAGCACATCATATTTCAACTCAGAATCTGGGAACTCTTGACTTGGGTCAAATTAAATGTTATCTTACTGTATGTTTTAACTCATGCAATGTAAGTGAAAACTCATTGCTTTTTCAGATTACATAACCTCATATGGAAGATTCTGGATTTAGTCCATCTAATTTGTGAAGCATTCACAAGAACACAGATTTTTTTTTTAAGCTGATGTAAATTAATTAGAGATTGGCTCATGGAAATCCCAGAACCTAGACCTGTGCCTACTAGTGATTCAGTTTTATGTCAGGCATCAATAACCTCAAAATAATACAAATGTATATTTTGCTCAACAGAAATTTTTGGATCTGTTCAAAGTGTTATGATGAGTTTTTATAGTAACAGTTTTACTACTAGGTCAATACCGAGGCTCAAAAATGTAAATTCAATGTTCTAAGCCAAGGATGGGCAAACTACACCCTGTTGGCTAAACCAGGCAGACTCATTTATTTATTTATTTATTTAAAGACAGAGTCTTACTTTGTCACCCTGGGTAGAGTGCTGTGGTATTATTGTAGCTCACAGCAACCTCAATTTCTAAGGTAAAGTAATCCTCTTGCTTCAGCCTGCTGAGTAGCTGGGACTATAGATGCCCACCAGGATGCCCGTCTAGTTTCTCTGTTCTAAGTAGAGGTGGAGTCTTGCTCTTGCTCAGGCTGGTCTCTCCAACTTCTCAGTTTAAGTGATTATCTCATCTCAGCCTCCCAGAGTGTTAGGATTACAGGAATGAGCCACCACCTCAGGCCCAAACTCCTTCATTTAAATGTTCTCTGTGGTTCTTTTTATACCTCAGAAGTAGAATATTGCAATTACAAGTGAGATTGCATGTACCACAAATGCTAAAATGCTATCAAGACTTGTACAAGAAAAAATCAATTACTAACCCTGAATCTAGGCACCCATGTGCCTGGGAGAAAGAAAGCAAAGAAGGAAGAAGAAGAAAGGAAAGAAGGAAGGAAGGACAGAAGGAAGGAAAGGAGAGAGAGAGAGAGAGAGAGACAACTGGTTGTAAGTTCCTTATCTGGCAAAATGTAATATAGGATTGAGTTTTTCTGACTGGTGCAACTGTAGCATTATGCACGTCCAGAAAATTAATCAAGGATAAATATCATAGTTGCTGGATCAAACCAGGTCAAAGCCAAACATATTTTCACCAGCCCACTATCTTTGAAATAACCTGTGGCAAAAGATGAAATCCATCTCCTAGCAGAGTCTCTGTAATGAAACTGCTGTGGTGGGGCAGGCGAAAGTGGTGGCACCAGAAACAATAGTGGGAGAGATGACAGTAACAGTGGAGGCTCTTTTGGGTGCTGATCTGTGAATGTGCACCCAGTGGAAGCAGTTTGGATCTCGGCAGTAGTCCCAGGAATAAAAGGCATGGTTCTTAACAGAGACCAGTGGATATGAAATGCTGAGGTTTCAGAATAAATTGGCACTATTTTTTTTTAAATATTTGGCAAAATGTATCGTGAGCCAAACACATGTTCACATCCTTTGATAGAATAATTAACTTGTGGGAATATGCCCTATATGAATAAAAAATCCAAATTATTTTAAAAGCAAAAATAATCCACTAAAATATTTAATGGTGCTTTATCACATTAATAAAATCATCATATGGAAACAAATGATTTATGATATCAACTCCAATCTTTTTAAACCACTCTTGGGATAATTATGGAAGCTAGAGAAGAAATTAAAATTCACATGAGATAGTATTACATGAAAAAACTGCTTTCAAATTGGATTTGAGACACTAATAAAGTGCTTGAACAATGCAAAAGGTCATTTTATAGACTTATTTTTAAATTTTTTTAATATTTTCTAAGAGTAATGATATTGTTATGTTTTAAGAAAATTATAATGATTTAGTTTTTACTTTGGCTATAGCAATTGGTTTTTTAAAAAAGCCAATTAGAAAAAAATCCTGTATTACATATTGGAGGTGTTTTACTATCGGAGATGTTTGTAAATTGAAACAAAGTGATTTATGCACAACCATTCCAAACATTTTGGCATAAGGTTCAAAATTCTTAATGTTTTTCCATTAATGAGAGTTTGGAGAATGTCTTCCAAGAAAACCAACAGAGTTTATCTTTCAGTTTTCTATTCCTGAACACTAACCCTTTTTTCCCTGTTCTTTTTAATTTGGCTGAATAGCCGCCTTGTTATGAACTAGGGTGGTAAGGTTGCTGGAATAAAAATAATCAAATGGCCCATACTCCTGAAATCTCTGGTCTATGAATTTTTTAATTTCACACATCTTTGCACTCACATCTCCTGGCTGGGGATGGCAGGGGAAGTGAGTGACAAGACTACAGCATGTCAGTTCCAGTCACGTTTTCCACTCCTGATGGGTAGAGTGAACTGAGACATTTAAGATACTGCTACTCACAACCTGGAATTCAATTCAGTACATCCAACACTGCCTGCGATGTTCCAGGCATTGACCGAAGCTTTTGAATTCAGAGAGCTGGTAGACCTCATGGCTGCCCTTCAGAAGAGCCAGGGACAATACAAATAATACAATGTGATAAGTGCTTATAATAAAGGAATGTATTAAATTGTACGGCTAACACAAAACAGTCAACTCTTCCTGGCTTTGCGGCAGGACAGAGACTGCAACATTCAACTGGTATTGATTTCATCCTTGAATCACTGGGTAAAGAGGTTTAAGATGAAGAGACTAGAACGGTGAAAAACCTCATGTTACTTGGGAGAGAACACAGATAGCATTTCAGATACCACTGGAATCACTCAGACTGCAGACACTCTAGGTCCAAACGGAGCTATTGTCAGTGGAGATAGGTATAGAGTTTGGAGTGAGAAAATCAGGATACACAGAATTTTGTGACCACAGGAGAGAAGAAAAAATATCTTTTAATTTTCTAGTTTGGAGTATTAGTCAAATGTTGGTCTCTGGTTTAATCCTTATAAACTTGACTTTAACTTAACTCTTGAATCAATGACCAACCTCTGTAGAACATTGTATTTAGTGATATGTTTACATTTTGGTGAAACAGCTAGTCCTTAAGCTCTAGTCTAAAAGATAAAGAAGCCGCTTTCCCCATCAAAAAATATTCAAGAAGTTTAATAAGTTACAAATATTATTTGTTCATCATTGATTTGTTTCAAAAGAAGTAAAAGACATCCAAAATGAAAGAAAAGAAAAATAATCTTTATTTGCTGAAAACATGATGATATATGTAGGAAATCCCATGGACTCTTAAGCAAAGTGACTAAATATGTTTGACAATGCTGCAGGATGGATGTTCAGCATGCAACATGAGCTGCCTTGCTATATTCTAGCAACAAACAAGTAGAGAAAGCACATATGAAATACACAGGAATAAATATTCCAAAAAATTAAATAACATGTGCACTAAACCTTCCAAAGCCATGCTCAGAGTAACTAAGAAACTCTAAACAGTGATATACTATGTCTGTGGGTCTAATGACCTAAGATTATTAAGTTCTCCCCAAATTGATTTGTAGATTCAATGCACTACCAGTTAAAATCCCAAAGTCATTTTGGAAATTGACTAGCTTATTCTAAAATATAAAAGAAATATATATATATATATATAAAAGAAAACACTAAAACAATTAAATACCAAAACAGCGTTGATAAAGAACAAAGGATTCATGTCACCTGATTTCAAGTCTTATTTGAAAGTAACCAAGGTAATATAACATGGATATAAAAACAGACAAATAAATGGAATAGGAAGGATAGAAAGGCAAAAAAGAAACATAGATATAAAGACAATGGATTTTTGCAAAATACATGAAGACAATTCAGTAGAAAATTGGTTTTTAATCAAATAATGGGCATAATTGGAGCTCCATAAAAAAAAAACTTGATGAAAACTTGATGTATACCTTATACCATATATAAAAATTAATTCAAAATGTAGCACAGGAAGCAATATGCAATACGGATTTAAGAAACAGTTTAAGTAGCCCCTTCCTTAAGGTGAGCTCCGTCCTTTACTACTAGCCTCTGAGCTCCTAGTAAAGTCGGTCGAGTCTTCTGTTGCAATACCCCTGTTCACTTTGACTTCTCCCTCTGCCCAATCCTGCCTCCTTTACCATTCAGATTTGTTCCTGGGAGTACCACCTATAATCCTCCTGGACTCAACTATCAGAATTTTGAGTCTATTTTCCAAAGGACTTAGCCTCTATCAATACATGATTGAGAAAGACCTTACTAGACAACATAATCAAGAAGTCAGATGACTGCTCCAATCTGTAGAGCAACCTTTAATGCAGTCTGCAATACCGGTTGGCACCCATCTGGTATTGGCATTGCAAACTCTGTTAGAGGAACTGCCAAACTTCCATAATTTTTAAAAATGGTGAATGACTCTTGGTGAGATTCTAAATACAACCAAATATGTTGTCTCAATTTATTTGTAGTTTCATTCTAAGAAAATTAAATATATATGAAAATAATCTACAATATTTTGTTTTGAGCTTACATAAAGCTGGTTCTAGGCTCAGATAAATTTGAAGGTGGTGTTTTCCTGTACCATTGCTGAGACTCTGAAGGGTTGCATGGCATGCATAATTCTTGTTCATAAAGGCCCACCCTACATATCCAATCTCTGTCTCCCCCAATCAATGCTTTCAACACTAGTCCAATCATTGTGACTATTCCTAAAAGGATTTCATAGGTTCCTAAAGAGGCTAGTGAACCTCTTCACTAGGAATCTCAACACAGAAGGCTAAATGTGATTCAGTGAACAGCTTTGTCTTTGTTCTGGAGGTATCAGGGAGGCACTGCATTTCCTTAAATAGAGCAGTCATATCCTATATGTGTGTATTGAAAGATAACTTTGTACCACTGTGACCAAGAAATGAGGGAAAAAAAAGTGTTTAAGTTTGGAAACAGGTGAACATTCTATTATATAATAATAATAGTTTAATTAAGAAGTAACAACAAGTTGAAACAGGACAGACACAATGGAAATAAATAGAAAAAAAGAAGAGTGGCTTAGAAGTCTTCAGGAATTACAGACTGGGTATGGTAAATGAAGGATGTGATACCTTGAAAGACCACCCAGTGATTTCTGCAGATGTTTTGTTTTGCTTTCTTTGGTGAATGGTCAATGAAGAAATTTTAGAAATTTTTAGAATGAGATAAAAATAGAAATACAGCATTTTTAGCATTCAGTTCTTGATGACTAGTGTATATTTTTTGAGATGTATATAAAATTTGCTGTACTTTCATGACTATTTGAATATGCACATTTACTTATTAGTTAAATATTATATATTTCCTTACTAGATTGAAAGCTTGAACCAGGAAATTTTGGCCTAGTTTTCTGTTTGAATCCCATTGTCTAATCATGCCTTGAACAAATTAAGCAGCAAATATAGAACTGCTGACTGTTTGAATGCATGAATTTTGTGGTTGTGGAAAAGATACAAGTTTAGGAGTCAGCAGTATATTAAAAAAAAAAAAAAAACTTAAGACTCATGGTTAGTGGGAATATTAAAAGGTGCTAAACTAAATAATGAGAAATCTGGTTGTTAGCCCTGACCATGCTACTTTGTGGCCTAGGAAGAGTCGCTGGACCTTTTGGATTTCAGATCCAAGTTCTGAATAGAGGTGGTATATTGCACCAAAACTAATAGAAATGGCATTTTTACTGTCAAGACAAAACAATGAAAAAATTTATAGAACAACAAAAGATAAATCAAGAACAAAATATTGGAAGATGCAAGACAGAAATGAATAGTGATTGATTCATCAGACTTTATAAAAACAAATACTAAATGATTTGTGGGAAAACCTGAAGGACATCACCACATAACTCGAAAAACAATTGCTCAGGAAGACACAGCTACTTCTGGATTTACTAGTAAAAGATCGACATTTTTTAAGAAGAAAGTTAATCAGGGTTTCCTAAGCCTGGCTATACATTGAAATCATCTGAGGAGTACAGAGACTTCTTACACCTGAGTCCCACACCCAGAGATTCTGAGTTAATTGGTGTCCACATAACTTTAATGTATAGCATTGGGATTAGAGACAGCGAGTTAACATCCAAAACTCTGTCCTGTGGAGGGAAAAATAACCAAGACTTCTGACATTGCTCTGACTTTTGAACCTAATGTACCTATTGGAGCAGGGTGTTCCATCAAAACGAGGGAGTGAACCAAGAAAGAAGGAGGTATAGTATCAATCAAGCAAGAAGGAAGACAGAGGAAATTCCTAGGATCCAAGCAGGTGTAAATCTCCATGTAACGGCTGTGCAGGAGAATTAGAATTATCTGCCAGGGAAGATAGCAAGAGAATGGAAGTTTCAGAAGAAATATCTTCAAACAAATTGAACTAATAGCATAAACGATGCAACTAACCTTGGGTAGCATTTTGCTTTGAGATCTTAGGAAGGTCTATGAATAATTAGCAACAGGTACAAAGAAACCTGAACAAATGAAAAGTAAAATATGAAAAGTTAAATACTCAAAACCATGGGAAATGTGCTCAGGTGTGAGTATCTGTATATATGTGTATCTATGTGTATATGCATACACACACTGAATACATATTTAACTAACAATTTGAATATAGGTATTTCAGGAGAATAGTAAAAAAGCAGAGAAAAAGGTAGCAAAAGAGAACTGAATTTTATTTTCATAATTTAGTCAATAGGTAATATATTGGCAATGCAAAAGATAGCAGGGTATGCATGTTCCTTAGAAATATGGAGTGTGTGAAAACCACACACACACACACAAAACAGCTAAAAATGTGGATTACTGCTGCCTCTATGGAGAGCTATGTGGCAGGGTTCCCCTATGCTGAAACTATTTAAAATCCATTGTGGGTATCTGTCCTGTGTTCTTTGAGATGCTTAGTAGGACCCCATGCCCCTGCCCCGCTAGAAGTCAGGAGCAACCCCATCCGCCAAATTGTGTCAGCTAAAAATGTTTCTGGACATTACCTGAAATCTTTTGGGTGGCCAGTTTATGCCTGGTTGAGAACCACTGGGTAGCGGTGATGGGGAAGGAAATTAACATTTTGTTATAATCATTTATAATTTGACTTTTTAGACTATGCACTTATATTACTTTATTACAATAATTTTTAACTAAGAATAAAGTAAGATATTTAAATTAGATAATTTTCAATTATACCTTGAAATCTAAAATGTACAAAGTCAAATTTTCCAAGTATTGCTTTCAGCTACATTTTAGTATAAGGTGCATTTTTCTTTTCCCTTCTCTACTCTCTTTCACTCCTCTCCCCTCCACTTCCCTCCCTTCCCTTCTCCTTTCCTCTCCTCTCCTCTCCTCTCCTCTCTTTTCTTTTTTTTTCCTTAACAGCTAAACCTCTACTGAATGGTTTATATTATACACAGTTACGTAGGTAGCACTGGGTACAGAGACATATGTCAAACCCTATTCTTCATTTCAGATTGTTTACAAATCTATTTGGGCACCTGACACAACAATGTAACAATGGAGAGATTTTGGAGACGCTTTGAGTCAGATGAAAATTTCACAGTTCCCAGGTTTGCTCACATTAGCTCTTTGTCTTTAAGCAATGTCAGGTACATATTTACCCAACAATGTCATTTCCAGCAGCCCTTCTCTTGAACATCTTGTTCAGTTCAATGACTTTGAAAATATATGATAATAAAAAGTTTTAATTGTTCAAATAATAGGTTCTGTTGTTATTCCAAGGAAGAACAATAACTTATCCCTGACAGAGTAGGGTAACTTTTTTACAGGAGAGCCACAGCTTTTTAAATGGGTATGAAACAGGGCTGTGTGTCTTTAGGTCCTTAGATCTATGTCAACAAAGGTCCTTCTGATAAAAAAAGAGAAACTGTAATCTCCCCTTACTCCACTTGGCAAAACCCCCTGAGGAAGTTAAACCCATTTTCATGTTACCACCACAACTAATAGTCTTACTCTGACCACTTAAGGTATTTATTTGTTTAATATGATAGACAACACAAAAAAGTCTGGGCTTGAAAATTATAATAAGGCCCTGGGAATAAATTTTTCTCTTAATTGAGGTTATTATTTTTCTGACAAATAATTAGAATTGCATAAAGAATTTTTTTTGGTGAATAAGAATTAAGGTGCTTTTTAAACTTGGGTATAAATAGCTTTAAGGGCAAATTCTATTAAATCAAATAGTCTGTATATATTTTCTTCTGATCCAACTTTCCAGATTATTGCTATTCACAAGAGTAATATTCTTTATCTAAAAATCAGCTTTGTTGTGTTTGTTGTTATTTATTAACACAGGGCATAACTAAGGGCATTTTCACATGGCATGAAGTAGGTTTTTATTTTTCAAACCTAAGAACAGACTGAAGTTTGCTGGGGAAACTGCTTTGGTAAACATCATCACTTCTGATGACAGATTATTTTCAATAATCCCAGGCAATTTTGTTCCACTGCCATTATGTTTAGGTGATAGCAAATTAAAATGATAAAATGTCTTTATCTCTTTCCTGCAGCTGTTTTAGCACTCCCATAAAATGAGTTTATACTGTCAGCTGTACCTGTCCAGAAATATATAAATACAGGTGGCATTGTCCCTTAAGTGTTCCACTAGTCAGTGTGCTGTGTAGACAATCAATGGTCCATTTCTAAAGAAAATGTTTCAGTGTCTGTTTTTCAATTATTTGAAAAATAGACACATTCGTTACTTTGCCTGGTGTCAGGGTCATCTCGCCATATATATTATGGTAAATTACTATAATAGGAGCACTTGGCATGTCTCATTAGAGCAAAAAGAAAAAAACAGATTGGGTGGAAATAAGAATTCATTCTTCCTCCACTCTACTGTGTATGCCCTGACTACTACCAGGGGAGCTTATTAACCTTTCTCACATAGTAAATGTTCCCAGAAAGCAGAACTGAACTGAACAAGCTGTGCAGTAAAACGAGCTTTCATTTATTCTACTGACTATAAATATTTTTTTCCCAGACATTAAAGGGGGTTGTTTAAATATACATTTGGATTTAGTTTTGTTCTCCTCAATACACTTACATATGCAGCTTTCTTCCATGTGTGTATGAAAACATGCACAATTTCTTTTTTTTCTCCTTCTGATTGTGAACCTGGTGTCCAGTACTTGTGAAACATTTGTATTAAACTGGTGGTATCATCCCTTCCTTAAGCATTTACTGAATTCCTGCTAGGATATTATGTATGGCATTGTGGCTTGAGCAAGTAACATCGAGCCCACCAGGAACCAAGCTTGCAGATCCACTGAAGTCCTACCACATCTGTGGTCACAGAACATACTCCAGGGTTTTCAGTATTTGCTCTTCTGCAGGTAAGTTTCTTGGAGCGTACTTGTCTTATGTGTACCTTTGCCTCCTTCATAGCATTGCTGCATATTCTGGTTCAGTATTCCATCTCATTTTTTACCACTGTTCTTATTATTTTACCAGATAAATGAATGACTTTAATATTATTCTGAAAAACAGGGCACGTTATCTGCTTTTGTGATTTAGACCTAGCTAGTTTGGATTAGGCTTATGCTATTGTCAGACACATTCTTATATGCAAAGGAAGGATAATTAAAAATTATTCTTTAATGGAGACATAGAGTATATGGAATATAATAGAAAACCAAGAGATGAACCCATTCTCTACTTGCCATCTGATCTTTGCTAAACCAAACAAAAGCAGTGGGGAAAAGAATCCCTATTCAACAAATGGTGCTGGGAAAACTGGATAACCACATGGAAAAGACTGAAACTCGAACCGCACTTTTAACCTTTTACAAAAACTGACTCAGTATGGATAAAAGACTTAAACCTAAGACATGAAATTATAAAAATCCTAAAAGAAAGTGTGGGGAAAACCCTTGACAATGTCAGACTGGGGAAACATTTTATGACAAAGACTTCAGTGGCTATCGCAACGACGACAAAAATTAACAAATGGTACTTAATTAAGCTGTAAAGCTTCTGCACAGCTAAAGACACAAAAAGACAATTTTCAGAATTGGGAAAAGATATTTGCACAATATCAATCTGACAAAGGTTTGATGACTAGAATCTACAGAGAACTCAAATTAATCAACAAGATGGGAGTAAACAATCCCATCTACTTCTGGGTGACAGATATGAACAGAACTTTCTCTGATGAAGACGAATGGCTAACAAACATTTGAAAAAATGCTCATCATCCCTGGTCATCAGAGAAATGCAAATCAAAACCACCTTGAGATATCACCTAACCCCAATGAGAATGGCCCACATCACAAAGGCTCGAAGCTGCAGATGCTGGCATGGATATGCAGAGAGGAGAACACTTTTATACTGCTGGTGGGACTGCAAACTAATACAACCTTTTTGGAAAGAAGTATGGAGAATCCTCAAAGAACTCAAATTAAACCTCCCATTTGATCCTGCAATTCCATTACTAGGCATCTACTCAGAAGAAAAAAATCATTTTATCATAAGAACATTTACACTAGGCTATTTATTGCAGCTCAATTTACAATTGCCAGAATGTGGAAACAACCTAAATGTCCACCTGTAGTATATGTATAAAATGGAGTACTATTCAGACATTAAAAAGATGGAGACTTTACATCTTGGTATTAACTTGGCTTGGGAAACACTAGCAATGGATGGCATCCTTAGATGTCCATTGTAACAAATGAATGATCAATTAGGGACAGTCAAATTTCAGGTCAGATGTAATAGTAAATGTTTTTCAAATGACTGTTGCTTTAGAATTTGGACCTATGATGCTAAGGGTGTGTAGTACTTCCTTGCACACCTTGCATATCTTGCTCTGAGACTCAGAAGGGCATGACAGCTACAAGAGGCAATGCGGTGATAGGATCAGAGCTTAAATCTTCTGCCCACTACTCTTTCAAGCCAAATTATTTACTCTACTGTTCTTAAAAGGAGAAGTCAAAGTTCGATGACCGATTTAAAACACTTAGCAAATAGCCTGATGATAGACTGAGTATTGAATAATGTGAATAAAATAAAAACAGAGAAAACACAATCAACTTGGGGCAACTTTAATTTGAAGAATTATGCTTTCTGAGGATCTCTGAAAACAGCCCAACATTCTAGAAGCTTTCTACATCAGTCCTGAACCTCCCATTGGCATTTCATCTGGGGAAGATCCTGATTCAGACCATGTGTAGAGCTCAAGTCTTTCAGTAGAAGTGAGAGAGGAGCCCATTACTAACTACGTCTCACAATTTACATGATGGTGACTCTTTTTTCTTTGCAAATATTGAAAATTGTTCTTACAAGCTATCAGACTCATTAATTAATGTGACTAAAGCAATTACTTTAAAATCCTGAGAAAATGTATTAGCATACAAGGTTTTAGGAATTGTTATTAACTGCAAACAAGTACTGTGCTCTTAATGTCAGATATTTCTTCTATGGTAGTTAAGATACTGTTTTTTATTTTATTTTATTTTATTTTTATTGAAAGAAAGCAGAAAAATCTCATTATAATGATTTGATCTCCAGTCTTATCCAATGACTTGTAACTAAAGGCAGCATTAAAAATACAAGGTACTAGGAATATTAACAGTCACTTGAAAGACAATGTACTTAGGGATACTTTTAAAGAACAGAACTAACTATTGCCTTTAATGTTAACATAAAGCACTTATATCCTGGTAGATGTAAGTGTTCTCTGTGGGTTTGGGGAGATAAAATGCTATAATCTTGGTTGATAGTAGACAGTTATTTGTGAAGTACTTTTATATACTCGATGGTGAATGCTCTTGATGTTGTACAAAGTGGTATTGTTATCCATCAAATTTGGAGTGTGTACCATAGATCCTGACTGGGCTTATTTTTGATAAGGAAGTCAATGTGAGATTGCATTCTGTTAACTTTCCTGCAGGCTTCCAAAGGAGATGAAGTAGATGGAGTGATTCCTTGCCTAAAAGGGAGCTACATGTTCTGCATAACCAGGACGTGGAACTGGAGCCATTAGCCTCAGACGGTATTGAAATGTTGACTTTATAATTGAACCAAAAGATCTCAGTTCTAGTATCTACTAGGTATAAGTAATGATCTGTTTGGTGTGTGGTTTCTTAATCCTTCTAACCTATTTCTTTATCTGTATGGTGGGAAATATAGAACACTCTCATAAGGACGTTGTAAACGTTGTCTATGTTAAAAAATTTAGCAAGTGAATGATCCATAGTATACACTTGAAAAATGTAAGTTTCTTTGACAAATATCAAGAATACCCCTACTACCATTATTGTTATCATCATGACAAAAATGTTTAACTTTGGTTACTTCTCATTTTCCCTTTCATTTTTCTTACTTTTTTTTGGTATTGAGCCATAACTTGATGTGTAAAATTATTCAGAACATACTCATACACATCAAGAGTTAAAGCAGGTGGCTTTATGTTGAATACAAATTTACTTACAACTATGCCAAAAGAAATGCTCAGCGAATCATTGCCACAAGGATATAGCAAGATAATCAGAGATCTTAGACCACAAATTACTCAGGCCTAAGGACTGTTTTCCAGGAAATATATTGTCCCCATGTACTATGATAGGCACTTCCAGGGTAATAATCTACAAGTGAGTGTTTCCAAGAGTTCAAGCAAGGGCAGTTTTTAGATTATAGTCAAAGCCTCTTCTAAGAGGCTATAGTACCAGCGCCTCTTGCTTTCTCTCCCTCTGGATCGAGTCTAGGAACTGACTCTTTGGGCAGAGTTAGAACTTTTCCAAGAAGTCTGCCAAACATCAAACATAAATTGGTTTTAACATGCTCCATTGGTATTTATTCACCTGTTTCTTTATTCATTCATAAACTAATTGCCTGGGTTTCTATTAAGTGCTTGGCATTCTATTGGGCTCTTAGGATATTCTAATAGATAGAGCAAATTCAGGATTTTTCCTTGTAGGGGCCCAAAACATTTACAGACAGATTGAGAAAGGATAATGAATTATTTTTATTATAATTAAAGTGTAATGAGTGAAAGGAAAACTTTAAGTGACACATGTAGAAGGACATCAAAGTTGACAGAAGAGGTAGAAACATAAATGGAAGGTATGTTATGGAATAAAATATTTATATCACTCGGGTAAGCAAAATCAAATTGAAGATGAATTGGCCATCAGAATAATGTTTCACGAGGAGAAGACAATAAGTTCTAATGTGCAACAAACAAACAAAACTTGTCACATTGCTGAAATAAAAACTGTCGGGAAAGTAGTATGATAAACACTTTTACAGACATGTTGTAATTTTTATAGTAGCTGGTTTAATGGAATTAATACAAAAATAACTTAAATTTTAAATTGTTCTGTTAGGCATTGGGCAGGGTTTCGATTTGGGGTGGGGAAGAGTTAAAGAGAGGGCAGCGTACTCAGGAGCTCCTAGTGATATGTCAGGAAAAGATGTGGCTGCTTAAGGTGGGGCCCTTAAGCAAGGAGGTCATTGATTTAGGGTTCGAGCTATTCCACAATCATGGGCTATTTACTCAACTGATTTTATACACATCCTATTTGTGGTAGATAAAAGAGGAGAAATACGTGGTTCTTGTTCTAGAGAAAGTAGAATAAAGAAGGGAAAGGAGAGAGAGAAAAGAGAGGGAAAGGGAAAGGAAGGGAAGGGAAGAGAACATGAGCATAAAATTGTACAGTCTTACAGTTAAAGTTAGCAGGGCAAAGTGATATGTTGATTTTCTAAAAACAAATTCATCCAAAGCCCATTTGACGAACTTTCAAGTTTTCTTACTACTACTATTACTGTTTTGCACCTTTGACAAGTTCTCTAATGTATTATCACATCTAGCTTTTTACTCATCAATAAACTGGGCTACAGTTTTAACTGTATTTTACCAATGAGAACATTGAGATAGGAGGAGGTTAAGGACATCTTGATTAAGGTCACTGAAGCAGGATGTAGTGAAACTTGAATGTGGTCTGACTGACTTCTGAGTCCATGCTTTTAGTAGATTAAAAAAGGTGACCAAAAACCTGATAAAGAACATTTCCAGAAAAAAGTTGCCACAAAGCAGCAGTACAAAAGCAAGGAAAAGAGGCATTCCACTTTGGCTAATGGTGTTAAAGAATGGTGTCTTTTCTTTGTAAAGAAAAAGACAATAAATATCTAGAAATGAGAATTAGAGCTGATGACATTATTCTAATTGATGGGGACTTTTAAAATCAAGTTTTTAACACTTTAAAATGAACGGTGGAGAAAATTCTTCCTTAACTGAGTACAATCAGATCCCTTCTAATTGGGATGCAATTGCATAACACTGGACTTGGGGTTGGAAGTTCCAGGTTCACCATATTTCTGTGTTCAGGGAATTTATATAAGTTCATGAAGAATCTCTGTTTGCTTCTCATGTTGAAAAATGAGAATAACAGCTATTATCTCACAGATTTGTTTGAAGATTAATTACCAAGACATGACAATTTAGCCAAATCCAAGGCACAGAAATGAATCCTGCTAGCTAGAAGTGAATATGACAATCATGAGCCCACTTGGGGAATGCATGTAGAGAGAGGGAAAGACACTGAGGCATCAGGGAAAACAGAGTTAATTGGAAAGGTGCTAATGCTACAGATAACAATGCCAACCCATGCACACAGAAGAGAGAGTAGGAACCTACATCCAGTCAGTAGTAAGTAGCTAGACACAACTCTAGGGTTAAACTTCCATGGATTTGAAACCCCACTGAGACTGTTAAAAAGTTAACTATGTATAATGAGACCATGAAGAAAACGTGACATCCTGGATTAAAGGGGAAAATGAAGGCATAGTCTTGTCAGCCAAGGTAATGGTCTTGTGCCATAGGCACTAGAGCTCTAAGATAGTCAAATTTCTTCTGTAGAAATTACTTTTTATTAGGACACAGGGCTGAGTGTGTGGTTTATGCCAGTATCTCTAGCACTCTGGGAGTCTGAGGCAGGAAGACCACTTGAAGTCAGGAGTTTGAGACTAGCCTGAGTAAGACTGAGACTCCACATGTCCATTAAAATATAGAAAAAATTAGCTGGGTGTGGTGATGTGGGCATGTAGCACCAGCTACTCAGGAAGCTGAGGCAGGAAGATGGAGGATTGCTTGAGCCTGGGAGTTTGAAGCACCAATGAACTCTGCTGATGTACTCCTAGGGTGGGGGAAGAGTGAGACTGTCTCAAGAAAATAAAATAACAAGAGGTGACTAATATCACTGCTACATAATATTATAAAGTTATGTAGTTGTTAAATGATAGACATTTTCATGTCTTCAAAAATATCAAAGCTTAAAATTTATATATTTTTACATATACTATATATGTAAATTTCAAGGGAGAGAGACAAAAAAATAAAAGAAAGAAAGAAAAGTTCTTATATTCCAATTGTCATGAAAAAGTTCCCCATGGAGTAAGTGAAGTTATGCAAAATCACTCCTCCTCGGAGAACACTTCAGAATAGGCAACAGCAGAGAAAAATGAAGATTACTTAGCATATACATCAAACATGTCTTTTATAAATTATTGAAAATAGTGTGTCCATTTGTGGCTATTTTCCATAGCTGTTACTGATTCAGTAATTAAATTAGCATTGCTAATTCGTTGGCAACAATACAGCCATCAATTGGAATACTAATTACACTTTTGTTCTGGGCTGGCGCTGAGAGCTATGATCAAACATACTTTTGCATTGAACAGTTCATGATACAGTAGTCAGTTAAATAGATTTGCTCACTTTTTTCTAGAATATTTATTCAATATAATCCATTGAGTGAGTATATCAGTTAATAACAACCACACAGTCTCGTTACATAATTCAACAGTATGGTCATGAAGACATATTTTTTTTCACATTAGATCTTTTATTTGCAGTAATATCTAATGATAATTAGACCTGTTTTTTTTTTTTTGTTTGTTTGTTTCCCATTTCTTACCAATGCTGGGATTCATTAGGGCCTAGATTAATTTTCTGACCTTTCAAACTGCAATGTCTATGTAGAAAATAAGTGAAGGAGCACCATTCCTGGATTCAGCACACAAAGGAACAGGCTGAGGGCAACACCCCAAACTTGGTGGCACATTGGAATTACCTGCCATGTCTGTGTCTCACTCAGGAGGTTCCTCTTTTTTTTTTTTTTGGAGACAGAGTCTCACTTTGTCACCGTTGGTAGAGTGCCATGGCTCACAACAACCTCAAACTGTTGGGCTTCTAGTATCCTCCTGCCTCAGTCTCCCAAGTACGTGGGACCACAGGCACCCACCACAATGCCCAGCTAGTTTTTCTATTTTTGGTAGAGCCAGGATCTTGCTCTTGCTCAGGCTGGTCTCAAAGTTCTGACCTCAAGCAATCCTTCCACCTCAGCCTCCCCGAGTGGTGAGACACTAGGTGCTTTCTGATCAGCTGTCCTTAGTCCTCACTGCTAACAGCACCCATGATGGCAGCAAGCCCGATCCCTCCAGGGCAGCTATTTTACAGTCAGTGTTCCATGTACCAGAATATACGGGGTACCACGTATGAGTGGATATGCCTTCATGAGATCAGCCGGTCATGCTCTGTTGAGATCTCCTTTCCTTGGTTTTGGTAAAAGAAAGGAATTTATCTCTGCCTTGTGACAGGAGGAATGGATATCCCTAACTCCTCATCAATAATGTTGTTACATCTTTGGTTTGTTTTAGGACTAGAGCTGGGTTTTGCTAGCTTAGTCTGTATCTCGTTTTTCTCTGCTATTTAACTTTTTATTTTGAAATAATTTCAGAAAAGTTTCCGTGACAGTGCAAAGAATTCTTATACTTCTTTCATAAGGATTCTCTAATTGTTCAGATTTGTTCCCTATCCATCTCTGTGTCATCCGTGTTACACAATTAACGTTGTGTTGTGAAGAATAGTTCATGTTTCTTTATGTGGTGTACTTCCTAAAAACAAAAATATTTCCGTATATAACCACACAGTAATGATTAAAGTCAGGGAGTTCACACTGATACCTGTTCAGAGTTTTTTTAACCATCCCTATACTTTCTTCTACAGTGAAAGATAATTCCATGCCATGCGTTCCCTTCAGACATCACGTCTCCTCAGTCTTTTTCATTCCAGAACAGTCCTCAGCCTGTCTTTGTTGTTAATAGCCTTGATGTATTTAAAGAGTACTAGCTTGATATGGGGTAGCATGACCATCAATTAGATCTGTCTGATATCCCTCATGATTTAGTTCATGTTATTTAATTGTGACAGGAATACCACACAGTTATGTTCTCAGTTCATCCTATCAGAAGGAATTTTTGATGATGTTCATTATAATTGGTTGGAATTTCTGCACTGTAAGTTACTGTTCATGTGTAATTATCAATATCATGTATAATTAATAAACACTTTGAACCAAGATAACTATGCTATTCCTCCTTGCTTTTTCACTTTTTAACATTTGTTGTTGTTGGCCTGAATCAATTTTTATTAAGATTCTTGCCAAGTAGTGATTCCTCTTTTCCTTTCATTCCAACTGTGCCAGTTCATACTACCGGGATATGAGCCAGATATTGAGTGTCTAAGTAGAGAACATTGGGATGACTATAGTAAATGGGCAGGAAGAAGGATAAGGAGGCCCAAGAGACAGTTTTCTGCACCTCTAATGAGGAGTTCATTTTCATGACTCTCTTACACACCGGGCTGATTTTTGAGTCAAATCTTTATGTATGTTCTACATTTTTATCTGGTAGTGGGCATATAGGTATATAATATATATATTCATGTGTATATCATTTTATAGTGCTTAATGTTTTACTCTTTACTATATGTAAGTTACACCTTAATAATTAAAAAGAACCACAGAACAAAAAGAAGAAAGCTCTAACTAGCCAATCAGTTATAGAGCATCTATATGGCTTTAAACATTACATAAAACTTCAAAAATATGCTGTACCCTGAGTCAGGAAACATGGCCACTACAGAGATAGTTCAATGTTATAACGTCAGAACACTGGCTCTATCATGACATGTAGTGATCACTTAAAATTTAATCATTTTCAGATAAAGAAATTAAACCCATCATTTTATAAATCTTTTCTGAGAAACAAAAACTTCTTTTTTCTGAGAATAAATTATCTTTTTCTTATATGATGTTTATAAGTTCAAATATTTTGTATGTTGATATAAATATTTTAAAAATAAGATAGTTAAAATTTTCTCAAAAAGAAGATTCATCTCTGGATTTCTTTAAGTTGGCAATTACCCTTTGACTTTACAATGCATTCTGATTTAGAAACGGCAATAATTTTAGTAACTTAATTGGTTATTCTTTGCCCCTCTTCTTCCCAAGCTCTCTGTCCTATTTCTGTGCCTCAGGGCTGAGCCTGCAGACGCAGCTCTGCGCAGCTTTGCACTCTTGCTTCTGGCGGAATTTGGCCCAAGGGAGAACAGAATGTGAAGAGAGGTTGAGTTATTTCTTCTAGTCCCCTCCCTAGACCTTGGCTCTCTGGCTGTGTGGTCTTATCTGTCTAGAATTATATCTCTTTCTAGGAACTTCCGTGGCTCTAGCTCTCATCAGAATCCTGTTTCCTTTTAGGCCTAAGACTTTATTTCGTAATTTTTTTTTTTTCACACAAGCTTATATGTGTTTTGGGGGCAGTGGGGAGAATGTGTGTGTTTGGTCAGGAGCACAACATCTAAGGCTACGAATTTAAAGACATCTGCCATTCTGCCCTGATGAGAGCTCAATCTTAACGTTTGCCCTGGAAGGGGGGTATTTCCACAGAGCAGACCAGCACATGTTATAAAACAAGTACTGTGGAGGAGGAAAGCTCGGCAGGTCTTTGCTATAGACTCTGGTCTGCCAGTGTTTGGGACTAGTCTCCGTTGCGTGGCCTCGTAGACGTGGAACTTCTCCTATGAAGCTCCTCTGTATTTGGACCAGAAATGACCTCTCTTTTTCTGATGCCTTAGGAATTTTCAGCCTTCCTTATTTTCTTTAAAATGCCAACAAGTTGCCGATAATCTATGCATTTTCAGCAAGGCCCAGAATACCACGGGTGAGACTGCGGCAGAGCTGCTCCCACAGGCTTGCCCTGATTGGGGAGTTGGAGACTGGCATGTGATGGCCGTGGCTCCCTTCACTTCTACTTTTACTCGCCCCGTCCTTCTTCAATATTTCTTCCTTGTTTCCTTTTTCTTGTATATTTGTAACTAGTCTCTTTATTAAATTTTCTTCAAAACAATGCTTCAGTTCTTTGCATTTTCTCCTGAGACCTTAGAGGGGGCAGTAAACAATTCAGAGAAAGGACTCTGAGAAGTCTCATGAAAATGCAAACAAAACACGGTGCGTCCAGAATATGTGGTGGGTTTTATAGGAGAGAGAGAGGACAGGAAGTAGGGCCCTGTAGAGATAATCTTCTATGGATAAATGGATATCATAGTCAAAGTCTAGCCTCATTTGTTTTAGTGATGCTGATTCATTTAGACGAAATGGCTCTTTATATCTTAGGCAATTAGGCAATGAATTAGAGGAATAGCTAGAAGGAAAAAAATAAGATTAGAGAGCCATTCCAGTGAAGCTGGGAAGTGAATGGATATTTAACTTATTCTCAGATTTGTTAGTCTTACAGTCTATTACTATAAAATGCAGAATCGCAGTCATGTAAATACATTTATTATACTTAAATAAATCAAGACAGGATCACTTTCAAAAATGCCAGATGTTCTGTATTTCTCTGGTGGCAATATAAATCTGCAGTGTAGCTCTGCTAAACATATGTCAAAAATACACACTTGTATAAGGGAGTCACAAACGGTTCAAAAATGAAGCAATTTGAATAATGCACCAGTAAACAACAGGTTTGTTCATTCTATATAAAAATGAACTAAATACCCTGAACAATACTATATTATCATTATAAGTGTGTACATTATAAAGTAAATGTATAAAAACGTGCATAACATTATCTTCAGTATGAGGATAATGTGTTAGTTTCCTGAGCTCATTTTTGTACTTTAAGCATATATTTTTGTATCCAACATGTTAAGGAATACTTGTAATACTTTATTTTCTGAATAGAAAAAGGACGTATGGACATATATTTAAATTGTTAAATCTAGGTGGTCGGTATATGAGTGTCTGTTGTATTTTTATGTACTTTTAACATATTTCAAAATATACTGTTAGAAATATTTCATGCTTTAAAAATGTAGGAAAAGAACAATCAGAGAAAAACAGAGCTACACGAGGACAAACACCACAAACTTCGTATCTACAAAGATGGATGAACTATTTGACTGAAAGGCACAAAACAATGGCTACTTCTGAGCTCCCTGTAAGAAGGGCAAGTATATCATTAGGGAGGTGGCAGATCCATGGGACAGGATCAAAATATGCGTATGGGAAAGGTTCTTGCACAATCAGAAAGGCAGTTCTTCTAGGATCAAAGATACATAAATTCTCTGATCACCCTCAAAAGTGGCAAAGTCCCCTTTTGAAATGAATTTGCCTAGAAAATGTGAGCTGAATGTGACTGGCATTAGGGACAAGGGAGACAAGAGACGAAGGACATTGGAGAAGGGCAAGTTAAAGGATCATCAGGGAGCATTTTGGAAATCTTGGTAAAATTGAAATCCATTACTTATGGTGGTTCTGATGTATTTGTTTTCATATTTTTCTCCATAGCTGTTTAAATATAAATTATTTTAAGATTGATATAAAATTTTGCAGAGCAGATTCAGTCGTAGGACAATTTAATTTACAAACTGCTGAGAGTGGAGGAGAGGGAACAGCTGAGGTTGCTAACCCCTGGGTTCAAATGTGAGGAGAGGAAGGAAACCAAGAGGAGACTGCCTGGGAGAAAATAAAGGTGTCATGGGCTGTGGGTTGCAGCGTAGTGGAAAACTGGTGCAATGTGAGTAAGAGAAAGAAGGAGGGATTGGAAGGCTGGAAAGCTGACCTTTGGAGTTTAGAGTTTCTGAGAATCTCTTCGTATAATGATAAAATCTAATATATAAATTCAGAGGATGCTGAAATGGAATAACAATGAAGGTCATTGCTGTGAAAAAAACATTTAAAGATAATTCCTTTGAAATCTTCTGGGTCACCCACAGGGACATTAAAATAATCTGGGGATACAGCAAGAATTGAGTGTTAACAAAGACTTTGTACTCTCCTAAAAGCCCCCTGTGAGTATGAGGAACGTGAAAATACCTGTAGATGATCATATTGGGGGTGATGCAGCCAGAGCCTGTAGTCTAAAGAAGGTAATAAGGATCAAAGAAAATGCTGCTATATTTCTCCTTCTCTAGAGATAAGATTGTTATGGGGAAAAAAACGCAGGAAGTGGTGTCGCTGCGAGGGCATGGCTTTTAGTCCAGAATCAGAGCTATAAGAACCATTGAATACAGAGGTTAAAGATGTTTCTTTGTGACAAGACAGGAATCTGGAATATATAGAAGAAAGGATCAGGAAGAAAGCCAGCCACAAAGGATGAATTGGGAAAAATGTGATACGTAGTTTACAGAGAAAAATCAGAGTGATTCAGAATATGTCTATTTTGTAGCCAGAACCGGGTATTCTAGATGGGATCAACTGATCTCATGCTCTGAAATAAGAAATGAGTTACTTCCCAGCCTGTGCAAATGAGACCCTGAGATCTGTCAGACGCTAAGTTTAGCCAGAGACTAGTAATTGTATCGTAGCTCTCAGTAAGTTTGGTGAGACAGACAAACAAATTTCTTTGTGTAAATTTTTGTATTTTTCTTTTTCTTCCATATCCTGTATGACATTGTTCTAAAATAATAAATAATCAATTAAGCAATACCTACTCTACAACTAATATTACCCTCTGAGTTTTTCTTTCTTCTTACTTCTGGGCTTTTCCACATTCATTCTGTGACCTCTGTTGGAATGATCTTCCTTCTGCTTCTATAATCAAGTCATTCCTGTGCAGTCCTTTGACAGCAACTGAAATGATGTTGTCCCAGAGAGACCTCTCTGGTGTTTTTCCAGACCATTATTCTAAAAATTCACCAAATTAGCTTAGATCGGCAGTTCTCAACCTGTAGGTTGCGACCCCTTCGTAACAATGAAAATATATCGCAGCATTAGGAAGGTTGAGAGCCAATGGCTTAGATATTCTGGGAATTTACTCTCATTGCTGACTCAACTTTCCATTGCTAGAACACATAACAATTGTTTTTATGTAATTATTTGGCGGAGCACTCATTTATTATCTGTATTCAGAGGTAGAACATGAGATTTAAGATCACAAGTATAGAGTCTATCTTGTTGTAGAAACCAGAGGGAAAAATGTGAATCAATTGTTTTGGCGAATGAATTGATTATAAAAGAAATTTAAAGAACAATGTTAGAAAAGTAAAATCTAACATAACTTCACCCTTTATAAAAAGTCACTGTTAAATTTTGAATTAGATTCTAATTTTTTAAAATGTATGTATATAAGGTTTGCTATCTATACCAATATGTACATGGACACATATACAGTTTAGGGGACAATGCTATACACACATTTTATAATTTCTTCTATGACTTAATAATTAACTATGTGAATTTTCCCATGTCATATAGTATTTTTTACTATAAAGGATATAGTAATTATTGCAATGATATCCTCTTGATGAAAATTTTCCAATTTTTGCTAAATAATGTTGCTATAAATATCCTTCTAGTTGCTTAAAATAAATTAATATAAATGGAATTGTTCAGTCTAAGAGTATGAACAATTTTTATGCTGATAGGTATTGCTTACATGATCTGAAGTTTGCTGTTGAAACAGCAACAGTTTTTTTACTTCTCCCATGATTAAATGGATTTTATCTCTTACTCTTTGAATCTGGTGTTGCAAATTGCTTTGCATAATAGAGTGCCCCAGAATTGACACAGTGCTATTAATAGTTCTGAACCTAAACCTCAAGCAGCCTTGCACACTTTTGATTACTGTCTTGGGACCCCACCTCCCACCACATCGGCAAGCCATGTGCGTGAGCTAATTTAGAACAGTTGTCCCAGCCGAGACCCTAAACACATGAGGACAGCAACAAGATTAGCAGAACATCTTGGAGTACCTGCAGGATCGTGAGCCACATAACTGCTTATTGTTTTAAACTATTAAGTGTTGGGGTGGTTTATTAGGCTGCAGTGAGTAGCTAGTCTATTCAGAAAATGACACTTCTATGAAGAGTGTGAAGAGTATCAATTTCCCCACTCTTTCAACTATAGTGAAAAGTACCAGTGTTTGTTGTTTGTATAAGAATTTCTTTACTCATCATATAACATACATTTTCATATGTTTGTTCATCATTCCTGCTGCTATCTCTATTCTTCTTTCAAGGATGTCTTTTGAAAACCATAAGACCTAATTTAAAAAGCAAAAATTTTGAATTTTCCATCACACTTGTAATTGCTAACCTGTTAAGGCAGGATCAATTCCTGATTCAACTCAGATCCTCAGCTTTACTTTACCTTTGTATCTTTGGAGCCACTACTCTGAATAGGTTCCTGTAAGAACAATGAAATGGAAATAACCCAACATTGCCGGTAAAATTTCACAGTAAAAATCTGTCCTACAGGTAAAATCTAAAAACCAGAAAAAAATTAAGAAATGGAGAGTACTACCTTTCCTTCATATGACAGACTTATTTTTTTTCTAATTTAAAAGTTGTTCATGCACATAAAGAGGACACCCAAGCCTCAGTTTTCTTTTTTTTTTTTTTTTTTGAGACGGAGCCTCAAGCTATCCCCCTGGGTAGAGTACCATGGCATCACAGCTCATAGCAACCTCCAACTCCTGGGCTCAAGCGAGTCTCCTGCCTCCGCCTCCCAGTAGTTGGGACCACAGGTGCCC
>CAUYQV010017141.1:0-17899 GCA_963574575.1 Galagoides demidoff | reverse complement strand
GTCACTTCAAGGCCAGCGCTAGACTTTTGCCGCCACTATAAAATATAAACAATACAAGTACTGTCTGCTAAATTCATGAAATAAATAAATAAATTACTTACCTGAATTATCTGAATAGCTGATTTGTTGACATCACTTGTTTAACTAGCACTAGCACGCAGTATGATGTGTATCGTCTGAGAGACAGTTACAAAATGTTTTTGTCATTGCCAATGCCAAAAAATGCCATTGCTTATTAAGTCCAAACAATGGTGGTTGAATTCTAACAACTGATCAACAATGCAAACTTTGATAAGCAATTCTCAGCAATTATTTGTTATTATTAAAGTTTAACATTATAAAACTAACAAAAAGAATGTAAAACTCATATCCTGGCGAAATAGCCACATGGCAGCCAAAAACCATATATTCCCTTCCCATTCCCAAGCCATTTCCTAGCTTGTTGTGCATTCTTTCCAAAAATCAGGACTTTTTTGAAATGCTGTGAGACACGGAAGAAATTGTTAAAAATTGGGACTGTCCTGCCAAAAGCGGGACGTCTGGTCACCTTAATACATAGGGACTTGAGGCGAGGAGGCACCCTCAGGCTGAATTTAAGTTGTTTAACAACAGAAATACTTCCCTTAATCTGTACTGAGGACAAAAACAGGTGGACATAAAATTAGAAGGAGGGACTTAAATTTGACAATTAAGTGTTTTGTTTTCTCAGAGATGAATCCCTGAAAGATGGTTGCAGGAGGGGAATGGTGTATTTAAACTCATTGAAAATGTCAGGCACTGGCTCAGGAATGGCTTCTCAATTTAAATAAGTATGAAAAGAGAAGTAGTTATTTACAGTCACGTGATTGTGAGCTTGTTTTTCTCATGCCATTTCTTCTAGGAAAGGGTCTTCTCCACGACTAACCTACCTGAGCGTCACTGATGCCGACCTCCTCAACCGGACTTGGTCTCGGGGTGGCAATCAACAATGTCTCCGGTACATCGCCAGCCTCATCTCTTGTTTCCCTAGTGTGTGTGTCCGTGATGACAAGGGAAACCCAGTCTCCTGGTCCATCACAGACCAGTTTTCCACCATGTGCCATGGCTACACCCTGCCAGAGCATCGCAGGAAAGGGTATAGCCGGCTGGTGGCCCTCACCCTGGCCAGGAAGTTACAAAGCCGGGGATTCCCCTCTCAGGGAAATGTCCTAGATGACAACATGGCATCTATTAACCTTCTGAAGAATCTCGGTGCTGAATTCTTGCCTTGTCGTTTTCATAGGCTTATTCTGACCCCTGCGACTCTCTGGCCAGCCTCACCTCTAGCCCAGTGACATCAAGAATTTTCTTACTTTCCCTAAACATAGACATACTCCTGGCTGCCAATGATGGAAGAATTAAAACTGGAATCAAGAGAATCTTGGGTTGTTGTAGAGGACCTGGGGAAGACATATGAGGTCAACCTAAGAAGCCTTAACTCTTCCCATCTCAGGTTTCTACAGGGAAGACCTACAGGGGTCTAGGGTATTTGTGGTTGAGGACACACCGCAGGAGAACAGGTTCTAAAGCCAGCAGTTCTTAGCATACTAGCAGGAATTACTGCACAAGATCAAATGATTTAACAGAAGACCATGCAGATACTGGTTTATTGCTGCTGCTTGGGCTTCTGCTCTGTGTTCTCACAACCACACCAATGCCCTCTAGCCACAACATCCCCGTCTCCTGTCTCCTACTGGCCAACCTATCGTCTTACCACCTCTGCCTCAAGTTCACTATACAGTCTTCTGCTGTTTTCCCTTTAGTTACTTACTCACCACTTCTGCTTACAAATCTAGCAAATACTTCTCCCCTGGAAATGTGCAAATGTGATGGTTCTCACATTTTAGTATTGATCAGAAACATTTGGAGGGCAGGTTGCAACATAGGACACTGGGCCCCTCCTCCACGGTTCCTGATTCAGTAAATATAGGGTATGGCCTGAGAATTTTCATTTCCAGCAGGTTTCTAAAACTGCTCAGTTGAGTTGGTGGGATGAAGATACAGGCATTTGAGTGCTATAAACAGATGGTGTAAGAACAGAGCCAGACCTTACCTAGAATCTGTTTCAGCTCCCTTATTTACAATCTTTCAGATTCATATATCAGTGTGTTTGTGGGTATGCACATTCCGTGTCAGCAGATACATACACACACATCTGTTTTATATCTTCTATATGCATACATATATATGCATAGAATTTTGATGAGATAATAAACTTTAACTCTCTCATTACATATGAGAAACTTGAGGTGGAGGAAAAACACTTCTTCAAGGTTGTATTCTGTGTAATCAGTGCAGGAGGCCAAGCCAGAAGGCTGTCATTTTGATTTTAATCTATTTTTATTAGATCATGTATCCTTTTTATAAGGCAAATTTAAATGCTTAAATAATTAAAATAATACTTTTATTATGTTATGCTTGTCATTTGTTTTGAGTTCCAATTGCCTGTGTGTGTGTGTATCTTTCAAAGATAGTAAAGAAAAATCAGCAGCTATGTTTTCCATTTGTAATAAAAACAGATAAAAAAAATAATGGCTAGATTTGTCTCATCTGCATAAAGTTAACTTAGCCATATAGAAAATATTGAGCTCTTATCCCCATGATGGTCACAAAATTATGACAAGATAGGGAAAAATCCAAATTTTAGGCCTGGCACAGTGGTTCACACCTGTAATCCTAGCATTCTGGGAGGCTGAGGCAGGTGGATGGGTTGAACTCAAGAGTTCAAGATCACCCTGAACAAGAGCAAGACTAAAAACACAGAAACTATCCAGGCATTGTGGCGGGTGCCTATAGTCCCAGCTACTCAGCACGAGGATTGCTCAAGCAATTTGAAGTTGCTAAGAGCTATGATGATGCTGCACTCTTACCAAGGGCGACAGAGTGAGACTCTGTCTATTATAACTTTTAGGTATTATGAGAAAAGGAAACCTACTGGCTAATATTATAGAACACATTTTAATAAGGAGTAAGACTCCATAAGGGTAAATACATGCTTAGGTCATCCTGAGCCTGTGGTTACCTAGAAACTCATTCTTGGTGCCGGCGAGCAGAGCACCAAGTAACGAGTCCGTAAACCTCTTGGGAGAATATTGGTCTAATTTCTGCCCTAGGGATGCTTGTTATCTTTAGCAATGATTAACCATGTGTTGCTCCTGCCTGTCATGTGGCAATATTATTATAGCCCTATTTTCTTCCTCATAATAATTTGCCCGTGATAAACACTGGATTATATGCTGACAATTATGCAAAATACTAAATGTATATAACTTAATCCTTGTGAAGGATGAGGTGTTGTATTATTGTGGGAATTCTGGCTTTGAAATACTATGACTCACTGAAAGTTGTTCAGGTTTTAAGCACCCAAGTCATGATCAAAACCTGGGTTTGTTGTTTTCCAAAGTCTATACTGCTGGATATTATGCTAATTGGCCCTTGAAGCATCTTGGAACACTTTGAAAGTGAATAGTTCTTTATCTCATTGCCCTCTGAATTTTCCACCTCTGCTCCAACAGTAGACCTCGTAATTTGAAACATTTTTACCTTATTTTCTTACCTTTCTCTTCCAATGCTGGATATGATTGCTCAAATTTCAACCCTGTTTCTGACTCTTTTAAGGGATATGCAGAGAAATGTTTGGAGTAAGGAAAGACTCAAGAAGTAGAAAGTACCTGATTGATAGAGTCTTATTTGCTTTGCTAATTTTAGGAAATTCTTCAATGTAATATATAAACCAATGAAGAGTTTCAAGCAGAGCATTAATATATTTGGAAATTAGTTCAGAGTCCACAGTCTGAGCCAAAGTTGATGGTAGCTTGGCTTTGAATGACTCGAACTATTTACGAGGAAAAGTTGTCAGGACTTAGTAATTTAGTGGCTGTGGGGTATGGTGACCGGGAAACGTCAGGGATGACTACTAGGCTTCTGTGTTGGGAGAACCATAGCTGGTGGTACCTTTCACAGAGATTAGAGACTCTCGGCCAGTGCCAGGTCTTAAGCAATGGAGAATAGGGGAAATTGCTCAGATTGGGAATGTTGACTATGTAAACATGCAATGATGGAATCAAATCGGATATTTGGATATTAAGTTCAAAGAAGTTATCTGAGATACAGATAGAATTTTGGAGCATATATAGATGGTAACAGAAGCCATCAGTTTAGCTGCAATGGTCTAGGACTAGACCTTGAATATATCAACTATTTAAGATGAGTGATGGCTCGGAGCCTGTGGCTCAATTGGCTAAGGCGCCAGCCACATACACCTAAGGTGGTGGGTTCAAATCCCCAGCCTGGGCCCGCCAAACAACAATGATGGCTGCAACCAAAAAATGGCTGGGCGTTGTGGCGGCCGCCTGTGGTCCCAGCTACTTGGGAGGTGGAGGCAGGAGACTCGCTTGAGCCCAGGAGTTGGAGGTTGCTATGAGTTGCGAATCCATGGCCCTCTACCCAGGGGGACAGCTTGAGGCTTCGTCTCAAAAAAAAAAAAAAAAAAAAAAAGAAGGAGAAGAACTGCTTGGGTTTTTACTTTGGGCACATTCACCTTTGCACTGCATCAAAAGGATTCATTTATATTTTATTTCTTGTGTTCCTATAAGCTACCATCTTGTGCAGGTCACATCACACTGACCTAAGCCTAGTCCTTAGTTTATGGTAGTCACTTAGCCAGTAAAAATTCATGTGTCATTGTCAGAAACAAATGCTGAAATTCCCAACCAGCAGCTTGCTTTCAAATCCTTCAGGAAGGAAACTGATACCAGCTTATATATTCATGTATGATCCTCAATACTCAGTAACGCATGTTGAACTCATTTAGCAAAGCAGTAAGTTCTGCTCTAAGGGTATAATAGGAAGTATTGTGAAATAGTAAACAGACACCAGGAGGAGAGTGCATTACCCAATTCTCCTTTTCTCAAGTACTCATGACCCCTCTGATCGGTTTTCTTAGAGTCCTCCTGCTTGCTTTAAGGAGCTTTCCCTGCTTAGGAGAAAAGAAACACACTGTACAATGTGCTGCCCTGTAAGCTAACAACTCATCATCTCCATTGATACCTGTGACTCTCTCGTCTTCAGTTCTGTTAGCAGGCTGAGAAAGGCGCAGCAAAGGGTCATCTGGGGCATCTCTGCAAGCTCTGTGCATCAGTGCCCTCAGCGCCTTTGTGGGAATACTTGCAGACAAATGTTATTTGGGGGCCTTTAGTGGAAATTTTACCATAACAAAGTGAGTATGCTATTTCATTATTTGTTTGCTGAAAAATCCCTTTTTGCAATTAAAGCTGAACTCAAGTACCATCCTTTCTGCAAAAGCTTGACATGGTGCATATTTCAGGGGGAAAAAAAAAACCTTTTACAAAACTGTAACTGTTTATGAGAGTGTGAAATCTAGTCGTAATCAGTATGATCTGTGCACAATCAGAACTGAAGGAATGGAATAGATGGAAGTAATAAGCAAACACTTTAAGAGGAGTCAGGGCTTGAACGATTAGATATCTATCCTCTCCTTCCTAACAGAATTCTGCTGTTATGGAAGGCAGGAATGAGCTCTTCTTCAAGGACAACCATAACAACAATAACAAATTTTATTTCCCAGTTCCAATTATATTTCTCTAGCATATGAAGTTTACCATATGGCTCAGTAGACCAGATTCAGTGGTATCAATAATAATGATTTTATTAATTTCCCATCAAAAGGCTACTTGACATTATTGAATTAAAATAACACTTTATTGTTTTATATTTTCTTTAAATGTATCAAATACATGTGAGGTACTGAAGAGGTCAATAAATGTAAATTAAAATTAATCATTACTATGTACACTTACACCATTTTTCTCCATAAATATAAATTATCTATGGCATTGCTTGTGCCTTATTAATTAACATAATTTTAGGTCTAAATAAGTATTTTCCAGGGGGCAGCACCTGTGGCTCAAGGAGTAGGGCACTGGTCCCATATACTGAAGCTGGTGGGTTCAAACTTGGCCCTGGCCAAAAACTGCAAAAAAAAAAAAATAATAATAATAAAAATAGTATTATCTATCCATTCTATCAAAACTATATTGATTTCTTTAATTTGTGTCTGGCATTATTTTTTGCTCTAGGGATATAGTATGAGATTATTCATAAAAAATTCCTTTTCTCAGTGAGCATATTATCAGGAAATAGACAAAATAAAATACATATTACATTAGATAATATTGTATTAATTGATTTATAAGATGAAGGAAGTACATTTCTTACAAAAATTTGTTTTTTTTGAAGAGTGAACATCTTTTATTTTTTAATTTAGTACCAAGTATCTAGTTATAAAAATAAAGAAAACAAAGACGCTTAGGATAATTAGAAAAGAATAATTAGAGAGGAATAAATAGGAGGCATTTTAAAAGTTAGAAAGAAATGTAACTTACCACATGAAGTTAATTTTTTAGTAAAAAAAAAATGCAATATGTTGCCAGAGGAGTCAGGGAAAACATGAACCTGAAACCAAAGATTGAGCCCAATGAATAAGAAAGCCAGACCTTACTACTGCAACCAGTCTGAAGGACCCATATTCCCTGTCTTATTATGCCCTTAGTAAAACTGGTCAGCACGAAACATTTTTGAATTATTAATCTAAAAGGTGAAATTGAAAAGGTGGAGGTTAAGAGAAAGAGACTGTTGTTTCACTCTTTCCCAGAGATACTGCTTTAGGAGAGATGAAAGATTATTGAAAGTTAAAAAAAAATTAGAGAAAATATATAATACAATTTTTACTTGGATTGGTTATTATCTTCAAGCCTTTTAGAAAGAGACAAAATTTAGCAATAATATATAAGTTTGAAGAGAGACACTGTCCTCCCTATGTTATAGCGGGAGAACAACATGAACAGGAGAGCGGGGAAAGATTTTTTGCTGGTATTTTATTCTTTTCTCTGGGAGATGGACAGGGAAGTTCACGTGTACCAAAGAAAACATAGTGAGTCATTTTTCTGATATAGAGACAGCACTTGACTTTAGACTTTTCCTTCTGTATAGAAAGAAAGTGAAGCTAAAGCCTTGGCAAATGTTCTTAATACAGTTTCTAAAACGTAGTCAGACTGCCCAAACAAATGGATAATTTGCCATGGCTGCCTTCCCCTCAAGATTGGCCCAGACTCCTAGATATGAGTCTCCACAAACGCGAAGATTAAAGAGAGATTACATTCTTTCCACAAATGGAAAGATTACAGACTGTCCATGCTTTCTTCCATAATCCTCTCTCTTTCTCTCCATACACACACAAATACACCCACTCCAGCCAGCATGCATATTATCTATGCATTATCATGCATATTTATCTATCATTTCTAATTTAAAGAGAATGGGGAAAAGTAACAGATGAGGATAATATTTAACAGAAAGATGTCTGTGCTGTGTGAGACACAGATGGTATAGACTGACTGCAGTGGAGATAAGCATGGACATAATCAAGCCATGATCGATCATTTACCAATGATTGATATTGCTTTGTTTGTTTTGTTTTTAATACTCTAAGACTTAGTTTTCTCATTTTCAAAATGCGGTAGGGAATGATTTTGTCTATCTGCCCATCCATCTCCATGTGTGTGTGTGCACTTCCATCTGGAAAATAATTATTGCCTTATTTTGTACTTAGAGAACACAGCTAGAGTCTAGAAGACGGTCCCAGGCATGTTTTTGCTGTTCATATTGAATCATCTTAGAAGGAAATCCATTAGTTTCTTTTTTTGTCTCTTTTTCTGTCATCTGTCTTTTTTATAATCTTTTCTGTATTTCATTATCAGTATCCACTCCTGGAGCTGCCTCTGTCTGGAAGAGCAGCACAAGACTTCTAGTTCTGAGTTCCACTTCCATAATTGTTTTGTAAACAGATGCAGGTCTTTGGAGGGGAGTGGCATTTTGAGTCCATTAGCACCATCAGGGTAAAATAGTTGCAGGGCAAAACCAAGCAAACATAACAAAGAAAAAACCATTCCTTCCCTTGGTAATATGAAACAACCTTAACTATGCTATTTCCTTCAGGATATCTCTGTCCTTTCTCTGCTTTTTCCATTTAGTTTTTTTCCCCCCCACAGGAAGAAACAATAAGGAAAATGGAACAAGAAAAATAAAATCTAGGGATTCATGAAATATATTAGTTATAACCCAACTGCAAAAGGCCAGAGATTAGAATAGAAACCTTAACACAAAAATCTTGCCCCAGAGCAGGAAAGCACGAGAGATCCTCAGGTGCCAGGGTGTTTAGGATGAAGGAAGGAGAAAAATGAGGAAATGAACACCTGTGTTATGCCCTGTAAGTGTATGCCAGTTCTGCTTCTCTGCTGTGTAAAGTTGAATAAGACTTGAATGATGAAGTTTTAAAGCAAAAAAATAAAGGGCTGAAATACCTGAGGCTAATTGATGCGGAGAATGGTGGAGAGAATGGACAGGGACAATGCCACGGTAGAAGATGATTCTACTATCAGGCCCAAAACAAAGCAGTTAACCATCTCTGGTTCACACTGAGTGTCATGGGATCCACTCACAGATAAGAACAGTTGATTTTGAAGAGAGCTACCCTTAATAACCATCTTTATGTGTAGGTGAAGAAATCCATTAATTGTGATTTTCTGTTTGGGTCATCTAACTCTGTTGTAATCATATCCACAATCCTATTTCATGTAAAACATAATATGAATGCACTTAAGAGGTGGATTTGGAAGCCCAGAACATTTGAGTTGGCATCTTCATTGCTTCCTAGCTGCACATCACTGCACATCAACCTGCCTATGCTTCGTATTTTTATTTGTGAAGTGGAGATACACAGAGTTATTTGGAAAATTGATCAGATAAATATAAAAACAACAGGGTAGTGCCTGGACTGACATATTTTTTTTTTACTTGATTAATATAACCGTGTGTTTTATTCAAGAGAGCTAACATGATTCAGCTAATGGAAAAGCCCTTTAGATGTTTTCCTTTGGTGGAAGAGGCTAAACTGTAGATTTTGCCACTCTGTTTGCTTTTAATTCTCTTTGAAATTACAAATGGATAACTATGCTAATGTGTTCACAGCTTCTGTGCTGTTTCCTGGTCTGATTAAGATGTACAAAGAGTTTATAATGAATGAGCGTGTCCCGGCTTATTCTTGTTTGGCCATCACAAATTAGAAACTGGGCAATTATTCTTCTATAGATCAGGGCTTTCACTTTCAATGTGGTATAACCTCTAAGCCTGGACAGGGACTGTGGAAGAAATTGCAGCCTCCCACTAATCAGCACAATATTTTCTTTGTGGTTGTAAAGCAGTGATTCACATTGGTTTTTCTGTATATGGTCTTAGTTATCTCACTTTGATGGAGTGGATGGGATGAAAAGTCCTAGTCACATAACCTTCTTTGGTCTGAAGAGGAAAGGGCTATGACTTTCTAGTCTGCTGCACTGAAACAGCCCTGACCTGGAAATCAGGGAGGCTGTGGTGCTAACTCTTACTGTTTTGTGGACACAATCAAGTAGTTTAAATTCAAACCCTTATTTCTCTCAATTATAAATTGTGTGTGTGTGTATGTTTGCATGTGTGAAGAAGAAGGGAACAAGAATCCTCCCAGCCTATTGGGAAGGGTTACAACTAGTATTCAATGAGACATTTGGAAAGGAAAAACTAGTGCAAAGTTGGATCTGTAGAAGAATGACTGCCCAGTTTCTAACTTGTGATGGCCATATGAGAACAAGAGTAACATGCCTTACAAATAAGAAAGGTTACTGTAGTATTATTGTCCTATTTTAGGAAAAACCCATTCTCAGAATTCTCACACTGTGATTACTCAGACTAATCACTATGACTGTTTTCCTACAGATATTAAGGAAGGTTTGTATGTTGAGAAACACCAGTTTTCTAGCCTTTCATTCTGTTGTCATGGGTGTATATTTCTCTTGACATTTAATGTATATGAGTGCTACACAAAGAGCAAAGACACTGTACAAATTATTTGCATCAAGTAATAACTGGACAAAGGACTCTTTTTATTACAATTCATTATATGGTTCTCTATATCAAATAGAACATTTACTTTATTTTTTTTATTAAATCATAAACACATAGATCATGTATACATTAATGCATTTATGGGGTACAATGTACTGATGTCATATAGAATTAGGAACACTTACATCACACTGGTTAATATATACCTCATCTTGTTTACTTAATTATTGGGTTAAGACACTTGTACACTATACTAATGGATCTGACATGTACTTGCATTATGCACCATAGGTATGATCCCACCATTCATCCTCCCTTGACCTGACCTTCCCCCTCCCCTCCCAGCCCCCACCTCCTTTATCTTGGGCCATAGTTGGGATCTATTCTTCATATGAAATTGTGAGTAATTGTAAATTGGTTTCATAATAGTACTGAGTACATTGGGTATCTTTTCTTCCATTCTTGAGATAATTTACTAAGTAGGATGTGTTCCAGTGCCATCCATGTAAACATAAAAGAGGTAAAGTCTCCATCTTTTTTAAGGCTGCATAATATTCCATGGTATACATATACCACAATCTATTAATCCATTCATGGGTCAATGGTCACTTGGGCTTTTTCCATGCCTTGGCTATTATGAATAATCTGGTGCAAATATCTTTGTTATAAAGTGATTTTTGGTCTTTCAGATATATACCTGGTAGAGGAATTGCAGGATCAAACAGCAGGTCTACTTTTAGATCCCTGAGTATTCTCCATACTTCTTTTCAAAAGAGACATATTAGTATTAGACTGCACTCCCACTGCTACTGTATGTTTTCCACCAGCAGTGCAGAACTGTTCCCTTTTCTCCACATCCATGCCAACATCTGTAGTTTTGGGATTTTGTTGTGTGAGCAACTCTTACTGGAGTTAGATGATATCTCAAGTGATTTTGACTTGCATTTCTCTGATGATTAAAGATGATAAGCATTTTTTCATGTCTGTAGACCATGCACCTGTCTTCTTCAGAGAAGCTTCTGTTAAAGTCCCTTGCCCACAATGAAATGGGCACTTGTTCTTTTCTTATTAATAAGTTTGAGTTTTCTGTTGATTCTAGTTATCAAACCTTTGTCAGAAGCATAACCTGAAAATATCCTCTCTCATTCTGAGGGTTGTCTGCGTATTTTATTTACTGTGTTCTTGCCTGTGCAGAAGCTTTATAATTTGATCAGATCTCAGTAATGTATTTTTGGTGTTGCTTCAATTGCCTGGAGAGATCCTCCTCAAAAAGTATTCTCCCAGGCCAATTTCTTCAAGTGTTTCTCCTGTATACTCTCCTAGAATCTTTATAGTTTCATGTCTTAAGTTTAAATCTTTTATCTAGTGAGAGTTAATTTTTGTTAATAATGAAAGGTGTGGGTCCAGTTTCAGTCTTCTGCAAGTCACCGGCCAATTCTCCCAGAACCATTTGTTAAATAGGGAATATTTCCCCATTTTATATTTTTGATGGGCTTTTCAAAGATCAAATGATGATAAGTGTCTGGGTTCATCTCTTGGTTCTCAATTCTGTTATATACACCTACCTCTCTATTTTTGTGCCGATACCATGCTGTTTTGATTACTATAGATTTATAGTATAGTTTAACGTCTGGTAGCATAATTCTTCCTGGTTTATTTTTACTCCTGAGTAATGTCTTGGCTATTCAAGGATTTTTCTGATTTCATATAAAATGAAGTACTATTTTTTCCAGATCGTTAAAGTATGACGGTGATGCTTTGATAAGGATTGTATTAAATTTGTAAATTGCTTTGGGTAATATGGACATTTTAACAATATTGATTCTTTCTAGCCATGAGCATGGTATGTTTGTCCATTTGTTAACATCTTCAGCTATTTATTTTCTCTGAGTTTCATAATTCTCTTTATAGAGATCTTTCACATGCTTTGTTGGGTAAATTCCCAAATATTTCATCTTCTTTGACACAACTGTAAAGAGAATAGAATCCTTGAGTATTTTTTGGTTTGACCATTATTGGCATATATAAAAGCTACTGATTTATGAGTATTGATTTTGTATTCTGAGACGCTACTGTGTTCCTTGATTACTTCTAAGAGTTTTATGGTTGAGTCCCTAGTGTTTTCCAGGTATAAAATCATATCATCTGGGAAGAGTGAAAGTTTGATATCCTCTGACCATATTTGTATACCCTTGATTGCCTTCTCCTGCCTTATTGCCATGGCTCAGACTTCCATTTCAACATTAAAAAGCAGTGGAGACAATGGGAAACCTTGACTGGTTCCTGATCTGAGTGGAAATGTTTTCAGTTTTACTCCATTCAATATGATATTTGCTGTGGGTTTGCTGTAGATGGCCTCTATTAGAACATTTGAAGTGTGCATTAACAAAGAACAAAGTAAAGTTCAACGAAATAGTCTTAAGCCTTTAGTGCCTTGTTGATCCTTTTGGTTTCTGCCACTTTATTCAGTGTGCTAAAGCATATTATTGACTGTTGGTCAGTTTCTTGTTAATGAACATACATGTTAATATATATTTAAATATATGACAAACATTTAAAGTATCATATTTTTCCACATATAATGCATTACTGTGTATAATACACACCCATGCTTTGGGCCCAAACTTACAGGAAAACATATCTTTTGTTTTAATTTTTTAATTTAAAGTTTTATTTGTTTATATTTAGGTATTTGGGTTTTGTATTATAAAGGAATTTAGCATTTATTTTTTAACATATGATGATATGAAAAATTTTAAGTAACAAATAATTACAAAGCATAAGAACAGATAACAAGCACAAGAAATTTTATGTCCCAGTAACAAATTTACTATGTTTATGCATCACCAAGAGCTTTGTTACTGTCTGTATTAGAAGCATCATCTTTTTTAATTTCTACATTACTGGTGTCTTTTGAAGAGACACTTTCCTCATCCTAATAAATTTCAACATCCTCAGTTCCAATGATGCATTTTGAAATAATTTAAATAATTCTAGACACCATTCCATGATTTTAGGATCCAGTCACAAATCTGGACAATGGACACTTTACTAATTCTGCATGTAGTGTGAAAATTACAAACCTGGATGATGGACACTTTATTAATTCTGCATGTAGTGTGAAATCATTACCAGCTGATGCATCCATGACATTCACTTTGTTAGTTAGAGCCATACTTCATCTTTCTTCATTAGAAAAAATGTTTTCACTGTAAGTTTGTCATCAAGTTCAACAAACATATTATTGTATTCTAGGGTATTATTTTGTATATGAATATTATTGTTTCTTGGAGTTACACTTTTAACACACACATAAATAAAATGATTAAAAACATAGATACAGAATTAGTACTACCCAAGTATAATGCACACTTTATTTTTCCCTTTAAAATTATGGGCCCAAATGTGTGCATTATGTATAGCAAAATATGGTAGTTTTTGGTTTGGTTTTTAAAAACCTATTTCTTTCAGAGATGATTGCTGTTTTATGCTATTTTATGCTATTTTGTAATATGGATGATGGAGAGCTCATGGGGAGTAAGAAAGGTGCCCACACTGATTTTTCCTTGGGTTGCTTCTGCTTATTTTGTTAATCCAGTGTTCACTCTGGGGAAAGATATTTTAAGCCATTTGTCCATTTGGTGTAAGTGTTTGGGATACAACTAGGTAATATAATCCTTAAAACCATTTACTGGAACACATACATACTGTGTTATTAATGCAGTGAAAGGGAAGTGAGATAAAGGGTAGCCCCGTACGCTGTGCATATAGTCTTTCTGCAGGCTGTCTGCTCAATGTATGTGACAGCTGGAACCAAGAGAGAAGACCACTGTCAATCTGGACTAACATTATAAGGGTAACTAATACAATTTTTCTTATGTGTTTATAAAATATTAAGTCAAATGACAGTCTAATATTTTCTTCCCATACATTTGAAGATCATATTAATCTTGAGGGAACATATCAATTTAGGGGGCCAGTGGTGTAGGAAATAGATCGGATTTGCTAAGTTGGAAGCAGGAAAACCATTGAGGACTATGTTGGCATAATCCTGGTAAGAGATTATGTTTGAGACGGTGGTTTGGTCACAAGGGGGGAAATATATATATATATATATATACAGATATAGTAGATTTTTTAAAAGTAGAATATATTAGGGTTTATGTTTGTAGGTGTGAGAAGACGTTGGGCAGAAGCTTGAGAGTCAAATGAGGTGCAACAGTCTTGACATTGAACAGAATCAGCAATGATCAGCCTATGACAAAATTGTGAAGTAGGGGCTTGCCTCTGTTAGAATTCCCAACACTCTGTATTCATCTTTCAGAGTACTTTTTGTGGCCCCTGTATTTTTCGGAGACAGAGTCTTACTTTGTCACCCTCTGTAGAGTCCAATGGTGTCACAGCTCACAGTAACCTCCAACTATTGGGCTTAAGTGATTCTCTTGCCTCAGCCTCCCAAGTATCTGGGACTACAGGTGCCCACCACAGTGCCTCGCTATTTTTGTGTTGCAGTTTGGCCAAGGCCAGGTTCAAACCCACCACCCTTGGTATATGGGGCCAGCACCCTACTCACTGAGCCATAGGCACCGCTCAACTCTGTACATTCTTTGTACTTGGATGACTTTCATTCCATGGGCCCACTTGGACTTCCCAGCACACCTAAACTAAGCAAATAAAATATCCAAAGTCTCAGTCCTCCACACCTCTTGGGGGAGGGACACAATTATAAGAAGGACATTACCTAATAAATGCAAGCAGTTTAACATGGTTCTTTGTACCCTCAATGATTCCCCAACAATACCCTCAATGATTCCTCAACAATAAAACAAACAAACAAAAAAAGAAAAACGAAGTCTCAGTCCTCAACATAGAAAACTATGGAAGTTCTTACTTTCATGCCACAAGCCACAAGTCTTTAATTTCTTGCACAATATTCACCTTATATTTATATTCTAATGACTCAGACTATCCATCCTTCTCAGCTAACACAAGCTCTTTATAGCAAATACCCCATGAAGATAGTGTCTTGATCCAGAATAAATTATTTCTAGATAGAAAAGTCAGGATATCAGAGGAAAGTTAAGGGAGCTTTAGGAAGTCTTCGTGTATGTGTGTGTGTGTGTGTGTGCACGCACGCGTGGCTGCAAAGACAGCTGACAAATCAATATGTAATGAAAGACATGGAAAGGGTTTGTGATGTATTTGAAGTCAACATTTATTTATTTATTTATTTAATTTATTTTTGCATTTTAACATTTTTACTATTTGGTTTCATTTTATCCTTTAAAACTGTCTTTTAGGGATATGTTTTATAGTGTACAGAGCTTGTTATTAGAGTAATAAATGTGTTCTGTGTAAATGCATATAGTGAGAGAACCTGTTCAATGGATTTGTGTGTATCTATTACACAGATAGGGTGTGTAATAAGAAATTTGGAGACCTCTGATTTTGTTAAGTGTACCAGATGCTATTGAATGCCTCCTCTATAACCTCTTGCTTTTAGCATTTCAGTGCATAATGATTCAACTTCCATTTGTTAGTATTTTGTCGCTTTATCTTTATTTTTTTTTCCCACCAATCACCCTCCTTCCTCCCATCTTCCTGCCTCCCCTCCTACTCCCCATATTCTTGGGTTATAGCTTTCATTTGAAAGCTATAAATTAGTTTCATAGTAGGGCTGAGTACATTGGCTACTTTCTCTTCTGTTCTTGAGATCCTTTACTAAGAAGAATATTTTCCAGCTCCATCCATGTAAATGTGAAGGAGGTAGAGTCTCCGTCTTTCTTTAAGGCTGCATAATATTCCGTGGTGTATGTATACCAAAATTTATTGATCTATTTGTGAATCGATGGGCACTTGGGCTTCTTTCATAAACTAGTAATTATGAATTGGGCTGCAATAAACATTCTGGTACAAATATCTTTGGTATAGTGTGATATTTGGTCTTCCGCTTATATACTTAGTAGAGGTGTTGTAGGATCAAATGGCAGGTCTATTTTTAGTTTTCTAAGCATTCTCCAGATGTCTTTCCAAAAGGAACGTATTAGTTTGCATTCCCACGAGCAGTGTAGGAGTGTTCCCTTTTCTCCACATCCACACCAGCATCTCTGGTTTGGGGATTTTGTGATATGACTAATCTTACTGGAGTTAGATGATATCTCAAACTAGTTTTGAATTGCATTTCTCTGATGATTAAGGATGATGAGCATTTTTTTGTATATCCGTAGGCCATGCACCTGTCTTCTTCAGAGAAGTTTCTCTTCAAGTCCCTTGCTTAATGGGATCACTTGTTCCATTCTTGTCAGAACATTTAAGTTCTCTGTGGATTCTGGTTATTAAATCTTTGTCAGAGACATAACCTGCAAATATTTTCTCCCATTCTGAGGGCTGTCTGCTTGCTTTACTTACTGTGTTCTTGGCTGTGCAGAAGCTCTTTAGTTTGATCAGGTAACAGTGGTGTATTTTTTATGTTGCTTCAATTGCCTGAGGGGTCCTCCTCATAAAATTTTCACCCAGGCCGATCGCTTCAAGTGTTTTCCCAACACTTTCTTCCAGTATTTTTATAGTTTCATGTCTTAAGTTTAAATCTTTAATCCAATGAGAGTCTATCTTAGTTAATGGTGAAAGGGGTGGATCCAATTTCAGTCTTCTACAGGTCGCCAACCAGTTTGCCCAGCACCATTCATTAAATAGGGAATCTTCTCCACACTCAATATTTTTAATTGGCTTGTCAAAGAACAGATAACAGTAAATAGCTGGGTTCATCTCTTGGTTCTCCATTCTGTTCCATACATCTGCCTCTCTGTTTTTGTGCCACTACCATGCTGTTTTGATCCTATCAATTTATAGTATAGTCTGAGGTCTGGTAGCGTGATTCCTCCTCCTTTATTTTTATTTCTAGTAATGTCTTGGCTGTTTGAGGTGTTTTCTGATTCCATATAAAATGAAGTATTATTGTTTCAAGTTCTTTAAAGTATGACAGTGGACCTTTAATAGGGATTGCATTACAATTATATATTGCTTTGGGTAATATGGAAACTTTAAAACAATGTTGATTCTTCCCAGCCATGAACATGGTATATTTTCCATTTGTTAACATTTTCAGCTATTTCTTTTCCTAGAGTTTCATAGTTCTCTTTATAGACATCTTTCACATCCTTTGTTAGGTAAACTCCCAAATATTTCCATCTTCTTTGGCACTACTGTGAACAGAATAGAGTCCTTGGTTGTTTTTTCAGCTTGACTATTGATGGTGTATATAAAGGCTACTGATTTATGAGTATTGATTTTGTAACCTGAGATGCTGCTATATTCCTTGATCACTTCTAAGAGTTTTATAGTAGAATCTCTGGTGTTTTTCAGATATACAATCATATCATCTGTGAAGAGTGAAAAGTTTAATCTCTTCGGACTCTAAATGAATACCCTTGATTGCCTTTTCTTCACCAATTGCAATGACTAAAACTTCCTTTAACAATGTTAAAGAGCAATGGAGACAATGGGCAACCTTGCCTGGTTCCTGATCTGAGTGGAAATGATTTCAATTTAACTACATTCAATATGATATGGCTGTAGGTTTGCTGTAGATGGCCTCTATCAGTTTAAGAAATGCCCCTTCTATACCAATTTTCTTAAGTGTTCTGATCATGAATGGATGCTGGATATTATCAAAAGCTTTTTCTGCATCGATTGAGAGAATCATATGATCTTTGTTTTTTAATATGTTTATGTGATGAATTATATTTATAGCTTTACGTATGTTGAACCAGCCTTGAGACCCTGGTATAAAACCCACTTGGTTGTGGTGTATAATTTGTTTGATGTTTTGCTGGATTCTGTTTGTTAGGATCTTGTTGAATATTTTCACATCAGTATTTATTAGTGCTATTGGTCTATAATTTTCTTTTCTTGTTAAGTCTTTTCC
>CAUYQV010017139.1:0-15772 GCA_963574575.1 Galagoides demidoff | reverse complement strand
CTTCCTTGGTATATGGGGCCAGCACCCTACTCACTGGGCCACCCAGGCACTGCCTCAGCTGTGTTCACTTTTTTTTTTTTTTTTTTTTTGCAGTTTTTGGCCAGGGCTGGGTTTGAACCTGCCACCTACTCCGGTATATGGGGCTGGCACCCTACTCCTTTGAGGCACCAAAGGCCACAGGCACCGCTCCCATGTTTACTTTTGATGTGACCTCTGTGAGCTCAGAGCTTGGTTAGGAAATTGCTGCATGGCCTTTCCATCGGTTACTCCTTCACCTTTAAAGAGAAGGGCCTTCTCCAAATCTGTTTTGGGGAAAAACACATCTCTCATTCTCCTCTGTCTCTGAATGCTTAATAAGAGAAATAAGAGGTTGGAGGATCTTCCCTGAACATTTTTCTAATTTGGTGAAACACCAGGCTTTCCCCAGGACTGGGACTGAGCGTTTCCTTATAAGGCAATTTCGTACCACTTCCCATCCTTCCCTGTCATCATCTCCCAACAAAAAGCTTCCTTACTACTGCTGGACATGGGATTTTGGGCCCTGAGTTCTGCCAAAACCAGTGGAGGCTTTGAAGGCAGTGAATTACAATGACTCACGATTGAGGCTGTGGGGAATTTCCACCTCAGAAACCTCTGGGTCTTTTAGGGGTTTTATAGAGTCACTTGGATACTTTAATGATACTCCTCACCCTTGAACTTGCCCTAATTTTCATAGTGACTTGGAAAATAATGATAAATTCAGGCTCCCTCAGCTGTCTTTTTGTCTTTCCTAACTTTGAAGTTCAGTTTTTACCACTATGTAATGACATACCCCTCCCCATTTGGAAAGAGTATAGCTGACTTTTTTTAAAATTTCAAATTCTTATCTACATTAAGCTTTAAAAACAAAATGTTTCATTTTAAGTTAAGGCATCAAGAGTTCAAAAACAACTTACCTTTAAAAGAAAACCTTGCAATTTGGGGGAAGGGGGTAGGAAGGAGGGGGATTGGGGTGCTCCCACCTTATGGTCACAATGCAAGGGTATAATGGCACACCTCCTGGGTTAGAGACACAACTACAATAGGGACTTTACCTAGAAAATGCAAACATTATAACCTAATCGTTTGTACTCTCATGTTAATCTGAAATTAAATAAATAAAATAAAAGGAAAATTTGTTAAATATCATACAGAAACAGGTGTTTCCAGGTAATTCTTTTTTCAAAAGACAGTCATATAAGAACGCTATCATCAGTGGCAGTGTTGAGTCTAGGCCATGTGAGATTTCATGGCTGCACTTTGACTAGAGATATATAAGGTCAGACTCTGGCAACATACATACACACACTCTCATACACTCACACACACACACACACACAACATGCACAGTTGAAAAGCATTTTGGAGTTTGCCATTCCACTCCCTCCTGTCCAAACACAGACTTTGCTTTGGATTTCTTCTTTGCAATGGCAAGCCTAGTTGTCACAGTGCCCAGCCTCTTTTTCAGGCATGCTTATGCTGCCAGTTAGTGACAGGCAGGGTCTGCCTTCCAGGCCATTGGCCTTACTGCCAAGTCATCTGCCCTCTGTTTCTTTGGATAAAAAGAAAAGTCCACCTACAAATCCTGCAATTCAAAAATATGACTCTTTTCCCTTTGAAACATTCTCAGCTTCACAGGCAATGTCCCAGGCATGCAGGCAGCTTCCCTGGAGGTTATACAGTCACACATCCAGGTGAATGGGAGAGTGAACAGTAATGTCCCTTCCACACACCTGGTTTATTTTCCAGATTGAGGATGCAGCCCGGTAATCACTTTGCTGAATAAAACTTATTGTCTGGGAACCTTGGGGAAAAGTGGGAAATTACTATGCATACATTACTTTTGTAACTTTGAAACAAATTTGCTTTGATGTTGTTTTAGTAATCTCTACCTGAGATTCTTGCTGCACCAGGAAGGATGTAGGTAACATTTCAAAATCAGATAAGCCACTCAGTCAGACACACTGGAAAGTGTAGAGAAGTTTCAGTAATAGCTGCCAAATCAGCTTTTTTTGTTGTTTTCATGAAGATAAGGTTCACCAGGAAGCATTCTCTCCCCCAGGAATTTCATAGAGAATTTAGTTTTCACATTTTTGACGTTTTGGTCCCCTTTGGTTGGTGGTAGGGAAGTGAGGGGTGGAATGAGGGAGATGAAGAGGAACCAGGTTCCAAATCACAGGGACAGAAAGTGAGGACAAGCATGGAGTGGGACAAGTGGAGCCTTCAATGCTGGAGAAGTGTCAAGATGGCACCCTGGGCAGGGAGCTTGGGCTGGCTTTATTTCATGTTTCTTAGTACCAGGGAGCTCAAACCACTCAAAATATTTTTTAGATGCCTATAGTTCTCCCCTGGTTGCTGTGTTGGCCTTGGGTTGGTAGTACCGATGTATTTTGTTTTGTAATTTTGGTTTCATTCTTTTACAAACACACTCTTATCTCAGCAGGGCATTCAGGGAGGAAGGCTTCTATTCTGATGTGGCAAGCCTTTCCGGGCTCCCTCTCCATAGGCTGCCGCCAAGATCCCAAACAGGAAAAAACTTTCTCTCTCAAAATGCAGCCATTTCCACACTGCAGGCCCTTTGGCATTGGTGTGTGGGTGTGGGTGTGGGTGTGGGGTGGGGGTCAGCATTTCCTCTAGATAATAGCATGTTATTAGGTCCCACAGTAGCCTGAGGGGCTGAGCTTCTCTCTGCCTCCCACAGGAGTCCATAGAGTAAAATGGATCAAATCCCTATAGAAACCACTAAACTGAAATCCTTCCCAAGCCTGGGGGGCGAGGGGAGGAGGGAAGAGTGGAGCCAATTCCCATTTTTGTCCAGCAGAAACTGCCCAAACCTGTCTAGCTGAGAGGGCCTGATCCAGTGTGGATGGGCTCGGTGGGGTCCTGGTGGTGGAAGGAGTGAGCATGCTGGGGCCTGGGGTCAGGGAAGTGACTGAGGACTAGTGTCTGATGGGTCAAAGAAGCCATTCCTCTGTCCTCTTGGTCTGGCCTTTCCCCACTCAGGGAAACTCAGATCCAGATCTCTGGCTTATGACTGAAAAAAGAGAAGAATGTGTCACATTTAAAGCTTAAAGGATATGAGGCCTCAAATGAGCAGATGGTAGAATTCCAGACAGTATCTAGCACATTCTGGGGGAGTCCATCTATCTCCATGCCGTCTTCTAAATCCTCCTTACAATTGAAGTGAATGTACTCGGACCTACATAGCCTTGCACTGTATGGAAACTGCTTCTCAGAGCTGATGTATGTGACTTGTGTCTGTAACCCCCTGTTGGTGGCTGATCTGAACTGAAGTGTTTTGATCATATAAAACATTCACTACCTGGAAGGGGAAAAAAACCATAAAGTTGCTCATTAATATTTGGCTATATTGATTATATGTTGACATGATCATATTCTAAATATTCTGGATTAAAGAAGATGTATTATTAAAATTAATTTTATGTTTCTTTTTATTTTCTTTTAATATGGCTACTAGAATATTTTATATTATATATGCTCAGTGGCATTCAGGACTCCCATTATGTTTCTATTGGATAGCCCTGCCCCAAGCAATCCTGTCTCTTCTGAAACTATTCTGAGGACTTGCTCTTGAGTTTTGTTGGTTACAGGCATGAAGGAAGCTCAGAATTTCCTTTCTGCTAAGGAGGAACTGAAGGTCAGAGACTAGGCTGAAAACTGGTTGACTAATTTCCAAATATTGGCTTCTCCTGACATCGTGTGGCCACCTTTCAGTACTACACTATCCACAGGCTGTGTGCAGGTCCTGGTCCCCACCCCCGTGATGTCACACATCTCCTGCTGGGTGGACAAGTATATCAGAAATCTAAATCTGTGAAAGGGTGTTTTTCCAACCTCCACTCCTCTTCTTATTTCTCTCCACCTCCTTTCAGCTATGATACGTCTACAATATTGGGAGGTTTTCCTTCTCACTGGAGCAAATAGTTCTGGATTCAGGGTTGGAAGATTAGCAGCAATCTAAGCCTGATGACGCCACAGAAGAACTGTGCAGTCTTAGGAAAGTCATTCAACTTCTCTGGGCCACATTTTCTCAAATGTAAAACAAAAGACTATAACAAATGACCTCTACGCTCCCTTTTGGTTCCCCAAGTCCATGAGATTTAAAAGTGGTAGAATTTGAGACATTAATGGAGAAGTTTCTCTAATATGCTTTATTAGTAGTGACCCACAGGAAAGACCCAGTCGTGGATCTAACTTACAGTTCAGGGAAGTGACTTCCACATGGAGCTGAGGTAGCTGGCTATAATAGTACAGGTGATAGTACAAACACAATTGTCAATTGTTGCACATATGATCTCATTTAATCCTCCCAGTAATCCCATAAATTAGCATTATTAAAATGTTTAATATGTTTAACACATACAAGATATAAATGCATGTGTTTATATATAATGCATATCTATAAATTAGTAAGCTTCATATCATAATAATATAACAACACCCACAAACAATTCTCAACAACTTGCTTCTATGCACGTGTGCCTCCCCCATACCATTCTCCTGCCTCTGCCCCAATAATCACCATCTTACATTTTGTTTTTCATTCTCTGGCTTTTTAAAAACTGATTTTATTATATGTTGTTTAGTTTTACTTGCATTTTACACTCCTAAAAATGATGCTATGTTGTCCTACAGGATTAACTTTTTCACTAAATATTACTTTTCTAAGATTCATCAGTGTTTCATTTAATTGGACTGTACTCATCCTCCCAGCTATATAAGATTTCACTGTTGGACCATGATCATGGCTGGGAAGAATCAACATTGTTAAAATGTCCATACTATCCAAAGCAATATGCAATTTTAATGCAATCCCTATTAAAGCTCCACTGTCATACTTTAAAGATCTCAAAAAAAATAATACCTTGTTTTATGTGAAATCAGAAAAACCTCACATAGCCAAGACATTACTCAGAAATAAAAACAAAGCAGGAGGAATCACACTACCAGAACTCAGACTATACTATAAATCGATAGTGATCAAACAGCATGGTACTGGCACAAAAACAGAGAGGTAGATGTATAGAACAGAATAGAGAACCAAGAGATGAACCCAGCTACTTGCCGTTATTTGATCTTTGACAAGCCAATTAAAAACATTCAGTGGGGAAAAGATCCCCTATTTAACAAATGGTGCTGTGTAAACTGACTGGCGACCTGTAGAAGACTGAAACTGGACCCAAACCTTTCACCATTAACTAAGATAGACTCTCACTGGATTAAACTTTAAACTTAAAACCTGAAACTATAAAAACACTACAAGAAAGTTCAGGGAAAACACTTGGAGAAATCGGCCTGGGAAATATTTTATTAGGAGGACTCCCTGGGCAATTGAAGCAACACCAAAAATAAAGTACTGGAACCTGATCAAACTAAAAAGTTTCTGCACAGCCAAGAGCACAGTAAGTAAAGCAAGCACATGAAGGCTATGTTAACCAGTTTGAGGAAAATATTTCAAATTGTATATAAAACCAGCACATTGTGCCCCATGACTGCATTAATGTACACAGTGATGATTTAATTTAAAAAAGAAAAATAGTTATTGACATTGAAATGATATTTATTAATATTTATAGTCATGTAATTATATATGAGTGATAGTTAAGTATTATATTAATCATAGTTTAAAAGAGAGTAAGTTGGAAGATAGAACTAAGGAAATATCTTTGAACAGTACACAGAAAAGAAGAGATTGAAAATAGAAAGAGAACTGAGAATAGAATGAGATCAAGCATAATAGGAATTGGATATGAGAGAATTCAGAGAATATTTTAAAAGATAATAATAATATTCCAGAAGAAAAAAATGTAAGTCCTCGGATCAAAAAGGTTCATTAGAGCTGAAATTAGATAACTTGAAATAGAAAGACAGATACACATAAGCACATAAACACACACATACGAATGTGTCAAAACTCATCATAAGAAACGGACAGTCATAAAAAGAAAATCATTATGAACTGACCATCTTCATCTTCCTTAACTTTAGTTGCTTTAAATCCATTTATATCTGAAAATAAGATTGCAGCCCCTCCTTTCTTTGCTTTCCATTTGCCTGATATATTGTTTTCTGAACCCTCACCCTAGTTTTGTTTTGTCCTTCAAGCTTAGGTATGTTTCCTGAAGATAGCATACAAATGGCTTGTGCTTTTTTTAATCCAATCAACCAGCCTGTACCTCTTCAGTGGGAAATTCAAACCATTTACATTTATTGAGAGAATTGATAGGTATGGTGTAGTTCTATTCATCTTATTTTGTGAAAGTCCATTGCTTAGTTTTATCCTTTGTATCATTGTGGAAGCTAGGTTTTATCCTTTAGTTTCTGGGTGTTTACTTTGCTGATGGTCCATGGTGATGGTCAGTGTGGAGAACAGGTCTGAGTACTTCCTACAGAGCTGATCTTGTGGTGAATCTCCTCAATGTTTGCATGCCAATAAAGAGTAGTTTAGCAGAGTACAGAATCCTGAGCTGAAAATTGTTTTATTTAAGGTTAAAGGTAGAAGACCACTCTCTTCTGGCTTGAAAAGTTTCAGCTGGAAAGGCTGCTGTCACCCTGATGGGATCTACCCCTGTACGTCAACTGATGCTTACACCTGGCAAGTGTAATTGACTTAAATAACAAATATCTATTTCTCACTGTCTGGGGGCTGAGAATTCTAAGATCGTGATACTGGCTGATTCTGTTCCTGGGCAGGGCACTTTTCCTGGTTTGCAGATGGTTGCCTTCTTGGTGTATTTTCTTATAGCATAAAGAAACCATCTCTCTCATGTCTCTTATTCTAAAGGTGTCGATCCCTTTTATAAGGGTTCTACTTTCATAAAACAATCAGCTCCACATATCATCACATTTGGGATTAGGGTTTCAACATGAATTTTAGAGGGACACAAACATTTTAGTCCATAGCAAAATATAAGCCTAATATGTAAATTCCTTTTTTCTTTCTTAATTCTGCTATTCTTTAGTATTCTAAAACATCTGGGAGATTCTAACCAGATACTAACACATGTTATTTCCCAAGCCCAACTTTAAAATTCTGATTAAACTCCAGAGATTATCAGAAAGAAAAACAGAAAAATTATCATCACGAGAGTTTAAAAACACATAAATAAACTTTCTATACTGTAAAATAAAAATATATACAATGAAAGTTGGCATGATGATAGGGATCTGAAAGGAAGAGAATATTGTAAAAGAGAGATATTCGTTTACCTACTCCTTTCTACCCATGGATGCTGCCAAGGAAGTCTGTCTTCTCACTGCCAACATGTGTAAGTCAGAGTCTGTAGGGAACCCACACAGCTGTGGAAGCTCTTTTCGTTGGAGGCCTGAGTTTTGAAACAACCAATGAAAGTCTGAATAAAAAAGGGAGACTCACAGACTATGTGGTAATGAGAGATCTGCTCCAAGGGCTTTGAGTTTGTCACATTTGTCACTGTGGATGCAACATTGAATGCAAGGCCACACAGTGAGGATGGAAGAGTTGTGAAACCAAAGACAGTTGTCTCCAAAGAGGATTATCAAAGATCAAGTGTCCATTTAACTGTGAGAAAGATCTTTTGGGGTGGCATTAAACAAGATACTGAAGAACATCACCTAAGAGACTATTTTGAACAGTGTGGGAAAACTGAAGTGATTGAAATCATGACTGACAGGGGCAGTGGCAAGAAGAGAAGTTTGCCTTTGTAACCTTTGATGATTATAATTCTGTGGATAAGATTGTCATTCAGAAATACCATACTGTGAATGGTCACAATTGTGAAGTAAGGAAAGCCCTGTCAAAACAAGAAATGGCTAGTGCTTCATCCAGCCAAACAGGTTAGAGTGATTCTGGAAACACTGGTGGTGGTCACAGAGGTGGTTTTGGTGGGAATGACAACTTTGGTCATAGAACCACTGGTGATCATGATAGCTTTGGTGGTAGCCATGATGGTGGTGGATATGATGGCAGTGGAAATGGCTACCATGGATCGGTAATGATGGAAGAAATGTTGGAGGTGGTGGAAGCTGCAATGATTTTGGCAATTACTAACAATCAACTTGAAAATTTGGGGCCCATCAAGGCAAGAACTTTGGAAGTAGATGCTCTGGCCCCATTGGTGATGGAGGCAAATGCTTTGCCAAACCACAAACCAAAGTGGCTAATGGCAGTTCCAATAGCAATAGTTATGCTAGAGGCAGAAGGTTTCAACTAACCCCCAGGAAACAAAGATGAGTAGGAGAGGAGAGTCAGAGAAAAGCTATAGGTAATAGCAGATTCGTGAACGCAGGCAAGCACAGTAGTGGTAGGGCCTAGCTGCTATAAGAAGACATGTTTTAGACAATACTCAAGTATACTAGCAAAATAACTCCAGGGCTATATTTGTAACTAATTGTATCAAAGGTTATTTTAGTTTCTGTTCTGTGGAAAGTTTAAAGCATTCCAACAAAGGGTTTTAATGTAGTTTTTGTTGGTTTTTTTTTTTTATATATCCATGTTGTTGATTGCTGAATAGTCTGATCATGACACTGAACACATGTGTCTTTTTTTTAAATGTGCTATGTAAAGTTCATCTACTCTGAAGCCATTTTGGTAAACATCCCCAAAAATGTGAAGACAGAATTCCTTCAGGGTGATGCCAGGTTCTATCTGAAATTCATTCACAAACTGCTAGGGTGGAGAAGCCATTGTCTTCAGAAAGCTTGAGATAGTTGGGACCTGACATTTACCATTGAAAAGGATCATCTAAGCAAAAATCATGGAATTACTGGTTATAGAGATGGTGGTTGTAATAGCCTATGCAATATATCTAAATTGAATAACAATACTAGATAAAAATGAGAATTAAGCTTGTGTATCATCCATTATCATGTGTAATCAGTAAATGATTTAATTCTCTTGAATGAAAATAAAAAGAATATTGTAAGACAAAAAAAAAAAAGATCATGAAGAGAGAACATAAGTTATTAATTTTTAACTATTAACCAGTCTCCTGAAAAAAATGTGACCCTGTGTCCTGGTTAAGAATGTTAAAAGTATTTATGTGTATATTTGTTTCATTAGAAAAAGTAATGTTTGCTCATATAACCCATCACATTAACCTTCCAAAATGGCCTGGATATTTAAGTTATTTAAGTGAAGTTAAAATTATCTTAAGGCTATGTGAACCAGTTTGTTGTAAGTATTTCAAATTGTATATAAAACCAGCATATTATACCCCATAAATGCATTAATGTACACAGCTTTGATTTAATAATAAAAAAATAAAATAAAATAAAATTGTCTTAATAAAGAATAGCATATTCTTGTGAGATTTAATGTTTCCCGAAAGTCCCTTTTCTGGTGCTCCAAGTGAATTTTCAATGGGAATTCAGTACATAAATTTTTAAAAATACTAATTTGTTTTTATTTTCTTTTTAGCAATCATTCCAATGTCAGCTGGTAAGTTCATATTGTCTTTTTCCATTTCCTCTGGTCTTCTATGGTGTGTGAGTTCCTGTATCTACAGGGACACGTTTGGCATACGACCTCTGGGAATCCTGAGAGTCAAACTCTTTTCCATCTCTTTTCCTCCACATTTTCTAGTATTGCTTTAAGTTACAAATAGTTTTTGTTGGTGGTGGTGGTAATGTGGTGTTTTGGTTTGGTTTGGAGAGTTTGGGGTAAATTAAAGGCCCACAGAAACAGGAAACCACATTGAAAGGACAAAATAAAAAAAAAAGTTGTGCTTCTGGTTATAGAATTAAGTTACAAAAGAGAAACAAAGGGAAGCAGTGCTGGCAAAATACCCTGGGGTCAGATGACAGGAAAGACCATGGAAATAAAACACCAAGATGTTTTTATTTCTGTATGAAGCTTATAGGGTCACAAAACAAAACTCAAAAAAATAAAAAGTAGGCATAATAAAATATAACAACTGAGATCATAGGGAGGGACAGACTACAAAACGCAAATTAAAAAAGCACTAACAAAAATAGAACCGAACATAAAGGAGAAAGGCTGATCTTTGTCATCTTCACAACCTTCACCACATTTAAACTTGGACCACCCCTGCTGCAGAGAATAAGCCTTTTCTGACTTCCTCTCCTTGAAAGAATTGTGTTGGGACTTGCCTTTCATGATAACCACACACATTACAAAAACTTATTTGTGTTTCTCTTTAAGAAAAAAACTGTGGGCATAAATATATAGGTTTAAAAATCTATATTTAACCCAAATCAAGATTTTTTTCTACAAATGACACCTCTTTTCAAAAAATTCTTTTTTTTATTTTTTTCCTTTGATTTTTTATTTATACCACATACGTATTCATGGGGTACAAGTACAATTATGCCTCATTGATGTATTGCATGGTGGTGAAGTCAGGTCCCTCAGTGCATCCATCCCTAGAGCACTTCACTTTGTGCCCACCAAGCAATGTCCGATCAATCACCCACCCCCAATACCCACCACTTCAAGCCTCCATTGTTCATTATTCCACACTCTGCTTCTATGTATACACACTTTTTAGCTCCCATTAATAAGTCAGAACATGCAATATTTTTCTGTCTGAGTTGTTTCACTTAAGATAACAGCTTCCAGTTCCATCCATGTTGCTGCAAAAGGAGTGACTTCATTCCTTTCTACAGCTGAATAATGTTCTTGTGTACATATACCACATTATTTTTGTCCAGTCCACTATTAATGGATGCTTAGATTGATTCACTGTACTATTGTAAATATTGCTGCAATAAATGTAAAAGCATAGGTATCTTTTTTATAGATTGATTTATACCCAGGAATGAGACTGCAGAATGGAATGGTCGATCTTTTAGTTTCTTAAGAAGTCTAGGCGGCGCCTGTGGCTCAATCGGCTAAGGTGCCAGCCATGTACACCTAAGGTGGCGGGTTCGAATCCCCAGCCCGGGCCTGCCAAGCAACAATGATGGCTGCAACCAAAAAATGGCCAGGCGTTGTGGCGGGCGCCTGTGGTCCCAGCTACTTGGGAGGCGGAGGCAGGAGACTCACTTGAGCCCAGGAGTTGGAGGTTGCTATGAGCTGTGATGCCATGGCACTCTGCCCAGGGGGATAGCTTAAGGCTCCGTCTCAAAAAAAAGAAAAAAAGATTCTTTATCATGATCGAGTAGGATTCATATCAGGGATGCAAGGATGGTTCAACACATGCAAATCAATCAATGTGATATAACATATCAACAGAATGAAGGACAAAAACCAGATGATCATTTCAATTGATGCTGAAAAAGCATTCAAAAAATTTAACATCACTTCATGATAACAACTCTCTAAACACTGGGTATAGAAGAAACGTACCTCAACATAATAAAAGCCGTATATGATAGACTCATAGCTAGTCTTATATTGAATGGGAAAAATTTGAAAGACTTTCCTCTAAGATCTGAACAAGACAAGGAAACCTCCTTCACCACCATTATTCAAAAGAATACTGGAAGTTCTAGCTAAAGCAATCAGACAAGAGAAAGAACAGGCATCCAAATTGGTAAAGAAGAAGTTTAATTGTTCTTGTTTGCAGACAATATAATCTTTTATCAAGTGAAACCCAAAGACTCCACAAAAACCTACTAGAACTAATAGAGTCAAAGATGCAAGATACAAAATTAACTTACAAAAATTAGTAGTATTTCTATATATACCAACAGCAAGCAATCTGAAAAAAAAAAAGTAATCCCATTTACAATAGCCATAAATAAAATAAAATACTTAGGAAAAAACATTACCAAAGAAATAAAAGATTTCCACAATGAAAACTATAAACATGATTACAGAAATTGAAGAGGACACAACAAAATGGAAAGATATTTCATGCTCACAGATTGAAAGAATCAATATTGTTAAAAATGTCCATATACCCAAAACAATCTACAGATTCAATGCAATCTCCATCAAAATACCAATAACATTCTCCACAGAATCAGAAAAATAACCTCAAAATTTATATGGAATGGCAAAAGACCCTGAACTGCCAAAATCATTCTGACCAAAAAAGAACAAAATTGGAGGAATCATATTACATGATTTCAAATTAAACTACAGAGCTGGAGTAACCAAAACAGGATGGTACTGGCATAAAAACAGACACATAGACCAACAGAACAGAATCAAGAACACAGAAATAAATCCATACATCTATAGTGAACTTATTTTACACAAAGGTGCCATGAACAAATATAAATACAATGGGAAAAGGGCAATTTCCAATAAATGGATCTGGGAAAATTAGGTATCCATGAGCAGAAGAAAAAAAAAGACTAGACCTTTATTTTTCTCCATAAACAAAAATGGATTAAAGACTTAAATTTAAGGCTCAGCGCCAGCCAGGTACACCTAAGGTGGCGGGTTCGAATCCCCAGCCCGGCCCGCCAAACAACAATGATGGCTGCAACCAAAAAATGGCCAGGCGTTGTGGCAGGCACCTGTGGCAGCTACTTGGGAGGCGGAGGCAGGAGACTCGCTTGAACCCAGGAGTTGGAGGTTGCTATGAGCTCTGATGCCATGGCACTCTACCCAGGGGGATAGCTTGAGGCTCCGTCTCAAAAAAAAAAAAAAAAAGAAAGACTTAAATTTAAGACCAGAAACTATGAAACTTCTAAAAGAGAACATTGGAGAAATGCTCCAGGACATTGGTCTGGGCAATGATTTCCTAAGTAATATCCTCAAAACACAGGCAGCCAAGCCAAAATTGGACAAATGAGACCACATCAAGCTAAAAAGCTTCTGCACAGCAAAGGAAACAATAAACAAAGTAAGGAGACAATCCACAGAATGGGGGAAAGTATTTGCAGACTACCCAACTAACAAGGGAGTAATAACCAGAATATGTAAGCAGCACCAACAAATCAACAGGGAAAATCATATAGCCAATTAAAAATGAGCAAAAGATCTGAATAGACATTTCTCAAAAGACACAGAAACAGCCAACAAGTATATGAAAAAATACTCAACATCATTAACTGTTAGAGAAATGTAAATAAATTATAATGATAGTATCATCTTACCCCAGTTAAAATGGCTTTTATCAAAGAGGCAATGACAAAAACTGGAAAGGATATAAAGATAGGGAAGCACTTAGTACACTCCTGGTGGGAATGTAAATTACTATGTAAATCACTATGGAAAACAGTATGGACATTCCTCAAAAAAACTAAAAATAGAACTACCATATAAACCTAGCAATCCCACTGCTAGGTACTTATCCAAAATAATAATATAATAATAAAAATGGAAATCAGTATTTTGAAAAGATATCTGCACTTCTGTACTCCCATGTTTATTATAGCACTATTCATAATAGCCAAGATTTGGAATCAACCTCTATGTCCATCAGTGGGTGAATAGATACATATATACGATTAAACAGTATTGTATTGAGCCATGAGAAAGAATGAAATCCCGTGCCATGATTTGCAACAACATGGACAGAACTGGAGAAGGTTAGGCAAAGTAAGCCAAGCATAGATGAGAATCTTAGATGTTCTCATTCATATGTGGGAGGTATATAGTAAAATAATTAATCTTACAGAAACACAGAGTAGAATGATGGTTAGAAATCTGGGAAGGATTAACAGACAAGGGGTGACAGATAAACTGGAGATGGTTAATGGGTGCAAAAATATGGTAAGGTGGATGGAATGAACAATATTTAACAGCACAACAAAGTGACAACAGTCAACAATAGGTATGGTATATTTTATGTAAAAGAGTGGAATTAGAATGTTCCTAACACAAAGAAATAAATCTTGAAGTGATGGACACTCCAATTCTTTCAATTTGACTATTACACTTTACATGCCATAGGTAACTGTATTTATTAGTTTGAGGTTGTCCTTCCATGTTTTTTAATATAACTATGAGCTTTTTTGTACTAAGCTACATTTCCTGTGTAATTTCCACCATAAACAGTGCAGTGAGGTCGGGTATTCTTCATTTCCCCTCCACAGGAGAAGATGATGATGTCAGTCCATGGACCTCCCGTCACGCAGTACGGTACCCGAACACTGCTTTTACTTTCACCAAAACATCTTTCAATATTTATCATCACTCTTCTCTTGCAGAATATGAAAAATTAGGGCAGACATTTAAGAAGTCTATTTATGCTACAATAGAACTCTTCAGTGTTTACCATATTTATTTCATGACTGCTTTGATTTTCAATACTATTTCTGCTGTTTACTAAGACCACCATGCCCCTAGTTTGTTCCATATATTCTTTCTTCAATTTGGACAGTGGCACTATTATTCTAAACACTGGGATCACCTCCTCTAGACCTCTTCATCCCTATGGCTTTGTCCCCTGGGATCACAAATGCTGGTGTTAACACTACTTCAAACTGGGTGATCCAAATCCATTAGGGCCTGTGGAAACTCTCCTCAACAAGGTAGCCATGGCCTAATATACTGCTTTCTATTTTCATCAGCCAACAGATAAAATGTAAGACACTTTCTTTTCCCTGGTCTGTTACTCACCCTATTGGCCTTGCCTCTCATCCAGCTCTGAACCTCTCCCTGCTTCCCAAACTCTTCCACTATATGGTCCATCCATAACATCCTGGATATGTTGCTATATTGCCTATCTTTTCTCAACACAGATTATCCCTACCACCTCCATCTTTAGGTGTTTTTACTTTTTCAAATCTGTCAAGATCAGGTAAAAGGGGTTTTGTCCTGCTTGCTCCCCAATACAGCAGCCATATCATTGCTCCCTCATTATCTTATACAGATATCCTACTTTCTTAAGGCTGAGACCAGTCAGATTTGCCACCTTTTCTCTTGGACACTCCCCAACATTCCCTTTGCTCAGTTCTCTCCTCTCATCTTGCCATTAACTCTGAGTTTCTCCACAGTCCCTATATACAAATGCATACCCTCAGCTCTAATTCCAACCTTTTTCTCTACATGTCATTGACCACCCCATCACCCGGAACTACCCTACCTCTAAAATCACTAATTCAAACATGTCTCTCCCTAACCACAACCTCCTGTCTATCCTTCCAGGTTGGTGTTTTTGGGTTTCTTTTGACCACTCACCTGCAATTATTCTTTGATATAATCACTACTGGCCATTTCACTGATCCATCTGCAGCTCTGTCTTTACTAGCTCCCTCCTATCTTCATTTTCTTCCCTATCCAATTCAAATTCCAAGGTTTATCATTTCATTTTGGTGCTCAATAACTAACAACTAAGGCACTCTGTATTCCACCCACATTAGCCTCCTTCCAGTTTTTCTAATACTGCATGGTTCTCCCCACTTAAAAGTCTTCATATTTTCTTTTCACTGTGAGGATATATTTGTCCTCTTTTCCCACCCAATCTCAACCAGTTAACTTCTATTCATCCTTCCTATTTCAACTCAAATGTCACCTCCTCAACAATCTATCACTAACCCCTAAGGCTACATACAGATTCTCCCATTATAACACCTGTTCTTTTCTTTTGAAGCATTTATTACAGTTTATAATTATTTGTGTGATCTTGTCTGTTTCTCCACTATATCATAAACTCCACAGGAACAAGAACCAAATCTATTTTGCTCACCACTAACTCCTCAGGACAGTGTCCAATATACAGTTGTGCTCAACAAATATTTAAAATAAACTTCCCTGGCTCGGCGCCTGTGGCTCAATCAGCTAAGGCGCCAGCCACGTACACCTAAGGTGGCGGGTTCGAATCCCCAGCCCGGGCCCGCCAAACAACAATGATGGCTGCAACCAAAAAATGGCCGGGTGTTGTGGCGGGCACCT
>CAUYQV010017137.1:0-31305 GCA_963574575.1 Galagoides demidoff | reverse complement strand
ACTCAGTTTAGCTGGATACAGGATCCTGGGTTGAAAGTCATTTTGTTTTAGGAGATTAAAAGTCAATGACCATCCTCTTCTGGCTTGAAATGTTTTAGCTGAGAGATCTGCAGTCATCCAAATACTCTTCCTCTTATAGGTAATGGTTTTTTTATGTCTGACTGCTTTCAGAATTTTCTCTTTCATCTTCACTTTGGTGAAGTTAATTATGATATGCCTGGGGGATATCTTGTTTGTGTTGAGTCATGCTGGGTTTATGAAACTATCTGCTATCTGAATTTCAGAATCTCTTGGCATGTCTGGAAAGTTAATATTAGTTTTCTTTAAATTATCTGAGAGCTCTCTGAGAGTGAGATCCGTTTTTACTCTCCATTTCTTTTGATCTTTGCATTCCTGGGCTTCTTCAAAAGCTTTGTCTTCAGAATTAGAGATTTTTTCTTCTGCTTGTTCCACTCTGTTACAGAGGGATTCCACCGTGTCTTTCAGATCCTTGAGGGCTGCAACCTCTTGTCTCAGTGTTTCAATATCTTTGATCATTTTATCTTTGAAATTGTTGAGTTCTTTATACATCTTTTCAATGATTTCTTGAAATATCTTTTGAATAATTTCTTGAGAGATATTTTGAATCATTTCTTGAACTTCTACTTCCTTCCTTTCTTCCATTCCATTAATCTTATTTGCTATCCACATTCTGAACTCAATTTCTGACATTTCAGCCATTTGCTTTTGGATGGGGTCTTCAGTTACTTTTGCCCCATTTTTCCTTGGGGGGGTTGATCTATTCTGGTTATTCGAGTTGCCAGAGTTTTTCCGCTGATTCTGCCCCATGCTGAGTTTACCTTGTTTGGAGGCCTTATCAGAACTGTTCAGTTGGTGGCTTCTCCTCGTTGCCCAGAGAGAGAGGCAAAGCGTGTCTGTTGTCTACTCTCATTTCTCGGGTGCTGGGGCAACTAGGGTGCAGTGGAACGGCAGCAGCTATATTTTATGTTCTTAAATGATTTTCTTTGCATTTACAGCTTGCCAAACTTCTTTCTGGGCTCAGGTCCCCGTCTTTGGCTTCATAGATTCTGATTCCAATCAGAATCTCAGGAGCCTCTCACCAGGGTTGCTACCAGTCGGCCATCTTTCCAGAATCCTTGAAATTAGAGATTTTACTCTTTTTTTCCTGGTTAGGTTAGCTAAAAGTTTATCTATTTTATTGATGTTTTCAAAAAACTAACCTTTTGATTTATTGATCTGTTGTATAATCCTTCTTTTTTCAATTTCATTTAATTCTGCTCCAATTTTGGTTATTTCTTTTCTTTTGAGGGTTGGGACTGGAATGTTCTTCCTTTTCCAGTTACTTGAGATGTCCCATTAAGTTGTTAACATCCTCTGTTTTTATTCTCTTGAGGAAGGCTTGCAGTGCTATAAATTTCCTTCTTAGGACTACCTTTGTGGTATCCCAGAGGTTTTGATAGTTCATGTCTTCATTATTGTTTTGTTCAGAAAATTTAGTAATTTCCCTCTTAATCTAGTCTATGTCCCAGCTATTCTTCAGTATAAGGTTGTTTAGTTTCCATGTTTTTCTATAAGTATGAAGATTCCTGTTGTTATTGAGTTCAACTTTTGTTCCGTGATGGTCCGAGAAGATGCAAGGAATAATTTCTATTCTTTTAAATTTTCTGAGGTTAGACTTATGACTAAGATGCGATCAATTTTGGACTATGTTCCACGGGCTGATGAGAAGAATGTGTATTCAATTTTGTTAGGATGAAATGTTCTGTAGATGTCTGTAAAATCCAATTGTTTAGTTTAAGTCTAAAATATCATTGCTTTCTTATTGGAGGATGTAACCAAACAGCACCCTGCAGACCAGGTGCTGGTTAAGTTCACAGAAACTGAAACTCAGTCCTGATCTGTGCCACTGACCAAGGCTGGCATGTCTGTCTCTGTTGCACTGTGTTGGGGCAGGTGCAGTTAGAACTCACACTCAGCTCTCAGTTTCTGGCTCTCCCACCTGCTTTTGTCTCACCTGTGATCCCCTGAGGGCTGGGTGCTGCTTAGGCTCACTAAAGCAGTCCTTCTTGCACAGCCCTGCCCTGGGAGTATGGCATCTCTGAGGACACACGCATTCTAGTCTACATCCCACCATACACCACTTAAATAGGTACCGCCTCAAGCGTACCCTTTAAACATGGGGCCTGCATTTCAGTCCCAGATTTGTTCTGCCAGTGGTTGCCACCAGAGAAGAAGACCAGCTCCCTCTGTTTGGCCAGGGAGGCAGGGGTGTCTTTCCAAAGTATCCCATGGGTGTGAGTCCTATTGTTACCCCCCTCCCTGCCACTGTGGCTCTGTGCTGTGGGTCACTGCCTCTCCCTATCCTGTATGGTTCCCTCAATTCTACTCCTATGCCACAGAATCAGCACAGACCAGCAACAGCCCACACCTTGTCCATACCTCTTGAGAAAATGCCCAAGAATCTGGACTTAATGGGGGATAGGTTTCCAGACCTTGAGGTGACAGTGGAGGGGAGCGCTGTGAGTTCAGATTTACAGGTAGGGAATATATACAGTTTTGTACAGTGGTGCACTGTCTGTTCTCTGAGTCCACCCTCTCTCCACTACCCTGTATCTTAGAGTGCCATGGCACACTGATAGGTCCTCTCTGGGGAAGGAGTTCTGGTTTTTAGCAGGTGCCTCCCGTGGGATAAAATAGAATAGGATCTGAACTCTGCTCTCTTGTTTTTATAGAGTATACTGGGAGCTGTTCTCTTGGGGGAGTGGGCACCCATCTGTTTGGCGATGGATTTTGTATCTATTGTTTGTTTCCTTGGGGTTGCAATTTGCCTCAGCAGGGTTGATGTGTGTTCTTTGACCTTCTCTCTTGGCTCAGCTCCAAATAATCCACTTACTTGCTAAACTTCTGTCCTTTAACTCTCCTTCTGGAGGGGCCCTCTGTGGAAAGCTGGCTTCAGTTGGCCATCTTGCCTCCTCCCCCTCAAAAATAAATAATTTTATAATGTTTATCTCAGCACAATTTATGATTGTGATGTGGAGGGGAATGGACACCATGCTTTCAAGGACAGTGACCGGAAATTTCCACATCCAAGGAAATACTGAAAGCAGGACTGTCTCCTGGCAAGCCTAGAGAAGTCTTGAGACTTGAGGGCAAGCCCCCAGGTGACTTAATGTTCCAGAGTGAGATAAGATCAGTCACTCATTAGTAAGTAGGTGTTAAACCTTGAACATTGTAACTTCATTTTAGCTTCATTGTGGAGGTTGTGGGGAAAGAGCATGTGAGAAAAAGCCCTTGGCCCTTGTACATCATTACTGGGCACTCCCACACCTGTTATCCTCTCAATAAATAGCCACTGCAGAGGTTGCTCCGGGCTCTCCTGCACCTCTGGTGAGCCTCACCTCTGGCAAGCTTGTACTTTCAATCCGCTGTCCAGCCTGTTTCCTTGGAGCAGTTCCTATAGCAATGATATGGAATCAACCCAAGTGACCACCAATTCATACGTGGACAAAGAAAATGTGTCTTATGTAGAAAGGAATGAGATGATGCCCTTCTCAGCAACTTGGACAGAACTGGAGACCAGTGTCATTACTGAGGCATCTCAGGAATGGAAAACCAACACTGTATGTCATAACCAGTAGCCTTAGACCAATGAAAAGACAGCTGCAATGGCCACAGAACACTGCTACCCTGTTTAGCCTCTGTTAGAGATGCCCAACCCCATGCCTGTGCTTCACTGCCAAAGGCTGCTCATGCACAGAGGGGATCTTTGTCCTTGATCCCAATTCCAAACCCAGAGTTGGTTGACAACTCCACTGTTTCATGCTTTGCCCTGAGAAAATGCCAGGCATTCTCAGCTTCCATGGCAGAGGCAGATTCTCTACACTCACACTCACCAGGTAAGGAATTGTCCATCCATAAAAGGAAGCGAATGCTTGTCACAGAGGACATGATAAATGCTCACTGCCGTGTACCTAATTGTCTGCCAAGCATTTGTTATTTTGAGTTCTCTAGCACATAAAACCTTCCATAGTTTCACTTCAAAATCAAAAACAAAATAATGTAACTCCAGCATAATATAATATACAATCCCTTGTGAAACTAAAATACATTCTCACCTTCTCCACTCAAAGTTGTTTGGTTACTGCATCTAGATAGTAGTCCCGGATCTCTGGAGAAATGCATGCCACTCTTTCTGACATCAACATGTCTGGATATATATATTTATCTATGCATATATATGTACATATGCTTATATACTTACATGCTTCAGATACTTTATTTTCTTCCTTCTTTTATTTTTGTGCCAAATATTTTCCCAGCTTGATTGATGTATAATTGAAAAACCAAAATTGTATATGGGATTTACAGCAAGATGTTTTTGATCTTCACATATATTTTGAAATCATCACCACATCATGTCTTGAAATATTTTTATCCACTAAAAACTGTAAGAGAAAAAAAATGAAAGAAGAAACAAAATAGAGGACTTTTCTTCTTGTCTGTTTACTGAAGTGGCTGAAATCATTTTTCACACATGAAAATGTGCTCCATGTAGCTAATTCCCAAGGATTTGGATTTTTTTCCTATTGTAAATAAAGAAGTTTCTGTTAGCTCAATATTACTTAGTATGAGGTGCCATGTGATCAGAAAAGTTTCAGACTGCTTAATTTATCATAGCGATCCATAATCTGCCATAAACTTGATATATGTTGGGATGGGAGATGAAATAAAAGTTTGTGCTGCTGTTCTCTGGAGTCTTGAGATACACAGGTGAAGGAGAGGTTAAAACTCTATCAGGTATGTATAAGGGCAAATGCAAATGTGGTGGGGGGCAGTTATCATTTGGCACTTAAAATTACAGAAATGAATTAGCTGGAATAAAAGCAAACAAACTAAAATTATCCTCAGCTACATAACTTATGCTTCAGATTGGTTATGCAGCTCCCAAACTTATAATTGCTTTTGAAAAGTAAACATTGGCAAGTTCTCGTATTATGATCCCAACTCACTTCACCAGTCCTTAATTGGCATGCATCAGAGGTTGTTTTAAAGATATAACAGGATGCTCCCTGTTTATTTCCTTTCTCCCTCAGGACATGATGAGTTTCAAGCAAAATGTCTTTCGCTATAATAAGTGATTTTCTATGTGTACAGCAGTACATCAGCATACCCAAGGCATGCATCATCTCACCAAATCGAGGTCCTTACCAAGATTTATGTTTGTGTGTGTGTGTAAATCATTTCCACAAAGGCTCAATGTTACAAACAATAGGATTGTGGAATTCACAGCAGACTATTGCAGCCTCATGATCAGTAGACATGTTTTGACCCATGATCTTTAAATTGTGCAGTCTTGCAAGATTCTTAAATATCTTGCTCTATCTTGAACTTACTCTGTTTCTCAGCTCCTTCACTAAATCTTCTTAATCCTCTGTTGTGGCCTTATTCATCTTTAAATAGGTTTGACACTTTCTGCTATATCAGCTATATCATATTTAACATGGTGTTAAGGGACAACTCACACTGATTGTGTCACACAATTCACTGGGCAATTTAATTCTCGCATTTTTTTCCCAAAATTATGCTTTATATGGGTAACATTGAAATTTTCTGGAAGCAACAACAGTTCCCTAATTTTTCTATATTTTCTCATGCATAGGAACAATTCACATACACAGTTTTGGGGGATATATGTATGGCCATTGCTGTTGTCTTTTGTATAGTAATCTGTCTTAAAACGCTTTATTAGCTCCAATTTTTTTTTTCCTAACACATGACATTTTGATGCCATTTGGCTCACTATTTTATTCACAAGAATTTCTACTTTTTAAAGAATACCTTCCAAGCTTACTCATGTGGGAAAAATTATAGCAAAAATACATATTTTTTTAAATTCATGCAAAAGAAAAAAATCTATTGAGAAAATTCCTAAGACTACCTCATAGTCTACATCCTTCCATATTGATACTCATGCAACTTAAACGTTTTCACTGACACTTGTTTATAGGTGTGTTGTGCCAAGGTTTTAATTTGGTTAGTAAAAATTGGTTTGGTTTCCTTGAAAGTTATTATAGCATCTATCCAGATGATTTGAGTTCAGACAGCAAGATTCCCATTTTTGTTTCTTCATTACATGGTGATGATGGATAGAATCCTTTCCTGAAATACTACCTGAGTTTTTCACGCCAACCCTGCCCAGAAAATCTGTGTCAGATCTTCTGCATTTTCTTGAGGTTGTGATCATGTCGCATCCAGTTAAGGTTCTTTGCTTTGTGTAGAAGAAGCAATATAGCAAATTTAACCATTACTATGCAGAAGGTAGTAAGTAGTAAACAAAATAGGAAGGCTGGAGAATCAGGTTGAAAAAATGGCCAAGAAGAAAGAAAGCTATATAGCAGCTAGGAACAGAGCCACCACCACATCAGACACCAGCTCTGAGAGGTGGTCCCGCTGCTGATGCCACACACCTCACCCTGCTTGCACTCCTGCCCCCATCAGCATCACACACTGCATTCTGTGCACTGTGCAGCTTCTGATGTTGCTGTTTATTCCTTGGGGCTTGATGATGTTGCCACTGTTTTCAAAATTAATGTTTCATGGTCTTTGCCCTAATCTTAACAATTCCCAATTTAAAATCCAAGCTAAGGGAAATTGATTAAATAGAACACATGCTGTGGAGCTAGCTGCAAGGGAGCCTGAAATCTAATGGTTACCTAGGAAGAGATGGGCTTTTCCTTTGTACATTTGAGGGTATAGAGCTGTATTTTCAACCTTTTTTTATCTGATGGCACACTTGAACCTATAGTAAACTTCTGTGGTACACTTAAATTATGTTGATCAAAAAAACAAAAAAGAGACAGAAAGAGAATAAATGTACTGTGCTTTGAACATTTTTCAAAAATAATTTAATTAATTATCTTTAAAAACTTTTGTGGCACACCTATGTTCCTCTCACGACACACCTGTGTGCCATGGCACACCAGTTGAAAATCACTGGTGTAGAGTACTACACATGTGGGAAGGATTTTATGTTGGCAGACAGCAAAAGTAAACTCATATCTATTGCTTGCCTTGTGAAATTTCCACTGCTTCCCTGACTTAAGGGATTGACTTTAAAGAAAAGAACCAGAAATCCCAGATATAAATTAATGGATCAATGTAATTCATCAGTACACAGGTGATGGATAATAATGGATAAAGTAAATTTAACGTTGACTTTAATTTGTGGTAAAAAGTATAAATCTGACATTATTATGGGGATTATCAAAATAATTAAAATTATTAAATATTTCTTCTAATGTGAAATTAGAATTTCTAATTAGAAATTCAAGAATGTACCCCTAATGAGCAAATCTGGACAAGTGTCTATAAAATGACTGACCTGGGTTAAATATGTACACTCTAGACATAAAAACTTGTGAAATAATGAGTCATAGGAGACATGAGGTCTTGACCTGAGACTAATCATGCTTGCACCTGCTGCCTTAGCCATCTGTATAAGCACACTTATTCTTATTATCTTACAAGCTTACATAAAATTCCTACAGAAAAGAATATTACTTCAGAGTGAAGCCAAGTTTTATCATATGACTTACACCAAGTTCATACTTCTTAGCTCTATTATTTTGCTGTCTCAAACTCCTTATTATCACTCTTCTCTGATAACATGCATTTTTTTAAGATCTGTTCACCCAGAAGAGGTCATGTAAACATGGCAGAAGGGCTTGAAGTATGGATATTTTTTCTGTATAATATAGAAATAGTCCAATTCTTCAGGACACAGTTCTCAACACACTGTTTTTTCCTTCAGTAACTGTAGGAATATACTACATATGTATCCCCAGTGTTTTAAGTCTCCATAATTTTTATCTCTTTCCATAGTTATAAAACTAACAACTGCAAGAATAAACTCTTATTATTTCTGTGTAGGGGTTCAATCACCTCTTTTTCTTTTCTGCACATGACATCATAAATCTAGAATGGCTGGCTATAGAATATTAGAATATTTTGTCCCACTTGGCATCTAAGGAACCATAACTTGATCAGACTGTCGTCTCCCAAACAGTATTTGCCTTAAGAAATAGCATTCACTGCTTTCTCCTACTTCTTCAAGAAGTTTCTAACAAAGTACTAAGCTAGATTATATATGAAGATTGTACCTGGGAGATTTAAACAAATAGCAATGATGTTAACAATGATTGAGTTCTTAAACATTTTGTTAATTACATCTAATTGTCTGAAAATCTCTATCAGATTCATATATATTCACAGAGAAGAAAAGTGATTTTCTCAGTGTTACACAACTCTAAAGTGGTGGTCCTGGGATTGAGCACACATTGTCCACATTTGAGGTTCCAGGGAACTATTTGAAAACTGACAGATGATGATGACTTTTCATTATGAGCTGTACTTATGGGTAACTCAGTAACTGAGAGGTGAAAGTTCTCTTTAAGGAAGTACTCCAGATGAAAACGAAGAATAACAGAGTCAGAATATCACCATTTTGTAAATCCAAGATAAATGAAGACTAAATAACAGATAAAACACAAAAGAGAGAAAGCGAGACTCTTATGAGCCTCCTGGGGGAGTACACAGCACAATAGTCCAGAATCTGATCAAGACTTGAAATCTGACAGTGACACAGCTCGGAGAAATATGTTAAATAACACCCCAGGGATCCAACCAGCCAAATTCAAACTATGGAAACCACCTAAATTGTCAGTAATTAATTTGCTAGAGAGAAGGAGAGAGAGAAGACCTATATAGATTTTAAAAGACAAGCGTTTATGAGCTAATTTATAATGCATACCATTTATTAAGACTGATTTTTTAAAAATTATAAAATAAAGACATTTCAGTGGTGCCAAAATATTTGGTATTATTAATCTATCATTTTTATATATGTTTTAGGCCTGATAAGTAATATTATATTTGTATTCAATAAGTTTTATATTTCAGATATCCATAACAGATTATTTATGGGGTCAATCACCTCTTTTTCTTTTCTTTAAAGTACATTATCTGTATTGTATTTTTTAAGTTGCATACATTTTTCTTAAAAAAGACAATGATGGAAGTGAAGTGTATAGATGAAAGAAGGTTAAAATTGGGAGGTGACACAATGGAATTTTATCATCTTTCAACATTTATAAATACCCATCCATAAGAAAAACATAAGTACAATTTTTTAAAAATGTAAAATGCAATGGAGAAAATGTGAGTCTTTTTTGACTCCTACAGTTAATATCAAGCAATGAATTGTTTTTGTTCTCACATTCTTGGTCCACTATCAGTGTCATTGAAACATTAAGTCATGTTTGTCCCTAAAAGATGGCTACTCTAGATTTTGGAAGATGCTTTGCATCTGGTTCTGTTTGATGATAATCAATAACTTATCTGCTTTTCTAGACCTGTTGTTTCAGAATAGGGGTATACAGCCTAGAAATACCATTTACCAGATGTCCTTGGTAACTGCTTTCTGTTTTAATTCTGCAATGGGAGGCACTCAGGTGAAGTTTGATACACAGCGGAGAAGCTATTTTCAGGAAAACATGTTTTTAACCTACAGAACACTTCTGCCATAAAACGTAGGAGGGGTTCCTACACAAACCAATTCTTCCACTTTCCAGATACCAACTGGATGTTGTGCAGTGTAATTCTAACACTAAATGCCTGGAGTTAAGGCATATTGACAGGTGATGCGCTCAGTCCCACAAAACCGTCCCCTACTGCAAACACCAATCTCAAGTCTCTGGTTGTCAAGTGTATTTCTGACCAATCAGGTAGCTGTAAACCAGAGGCTCCCACAACCTCTCTTTAACCTCGGTAATTTGCTGTAACAACTCACAAAACTCCAACAAACTTTTCATTACGTTTAGCAATTTATTATAAAGGACATTGCAAAGAGCACCAATAAACAGCCAAATGATGAACACTGGGTGACATCTGAAGGGCCCCCAGCGGGAGCTTCAGAACCTATGAAGCTGAGGTGCACGGTCCTCTCAGCAATGATGATGCTCAGCAACTCCAAAAATCTCCAAACCTGTAGTCCAGGTTTTATTTGGAGGTTTCATCACATAGGTATGATTGATTGCCATCTCATTCTCCAGCTTGTCTCCCCTCCCCAAAAGACCTGGGAGAGGGCTGAAAGTTCCGAGTTGCTAATCGTGACTTGGTCTTTCTGGCCCCCAGCGCCATCCTGACTGTATCCAGAAGTTCTCCAAAAGTTGCCTCATTAGAGCTAAGGAGGTGCCTATCCCTGGAACTTCCAAGGAGGTCAGGAACGTGTGTCGGAGGCCAAGATTTACTCCAGCAGCAGCAAGTGTAGGCAGAGCGCAAGGCTGTCCCCTGGGCAGTGGCTGTTGGAGGAGAGTGTGGCTGTCCCCAAGCCGTAGCTGTGATACTGGATTTCTAACACTGGATTTCCAGGCTCTTGGTCTTGATTCGATGAATGAGTCAGTGGACCATAGAATGAACAGTGAGGTTTTATTTACAGCTCATACAAAGAACCAAACTTCCTTGCAGGGGCAGGATACAAGTGTTATATAACTCTTATGAAAACAACTATTACAAAGAGCCAAGCCTCTTTGTAGAGCAGGATCAGCAGTACAAGTGCTACAGCTCTTACAAAGGACCAAGCCTCTTTGCAGAGGAGGGTCAACAATAGAAGTGCCACAGCTCTCCCTCCTTCTTCCTGGGTAGTCTGCAACAGCCTGCTGAAGTCTTATTCTTCTCCTGTATCTTCCTGGAAGATCTGCCATGATCTGCCCCCAGGCTCTCTGCTCAGGGGTCTTATATAGCTGAGAATTTAGCTGTGATTGGTCTATAAAATAGATCAGGGATGGGCTGGAGGAGTTGCCAATGTTTAGCGAGGCTCTACTGGAGCCTCTGCGGGAGGAAAGCTCCCAGCTTGCTCCAGCCTGCCGGTTCCTTTGCCGGCTGTCACCAAGATGAGGTGGCAGGTCCCCTCCCCAGGCCCTTCTTGGCTGAGCTGGCTGGGGCACCACTTTTCCGGTATCAGCTGTGGCGGACCTCTGAGCCCAGTAGTGCTCACGGCTTTGAGGCTTCCTGCTGAGAAGCACCGCTGTCCTGTGGAAGTTTTTCTGGCAGCTTCCTTGAAATCTCCACGTGAACAGGGACAGCACCACACTAGGATCCTGGAAATTGTCTACTTCTTCACCTGAGCAGTGTTCAGTGTGTGACCATGAGTGAGCTGTGTACTGTATGTGCACTTTTCTGTGTATCTGTTACTGTACTTCAATAAAATGGTAAAAAAAAAAAAATAGCCAGGATGTGGCAAAAACTTAGGTCTGCCTTTTTATGTTTGTGTCACCTGAACAAGTTAGTCTACATTATAATACTGAAAGGCAGGAAAAGCTGATCACAGATCAAGTCAGATCTGCGTTATTCATGGGCATCCGACTACAGCTCAGCCCCGCACAACCTCAGTTTTAGATTAAGCCTATGCCGAAGGCACAGCGTGGTGGATCTTTCCAGTGTGAATTGAAGCATTCCGTGGTTCACATTCAATTTGAACTCTGCAGGCATTTTGGGGGATTCTATTAGGGCTTGTACCTGCATTAGGAATTGTGAAATATTGTGAGAGACACGTTTTCTGGTTCATTTCAATTTGGTATATAATAACTCAGCATCACTGATAATGGCTTCTCAAGGTGGAAGTCATAAACCTGGTACATGAAAGAATTGCAGGGAAAGAAATATGAGCCTCATTTCCTGACCTGAGGGTGAGAGAGTGGACTTACACAGAAGAATCTCAGGGGGACTTCTACTTTGATGGAAAATTAGGAGAGAGAATTATGTGTGTGTTGGGGGAGGAGGGGCGCATCAGGGCCTGCTCTATTTGCCAGAGCCTCCAAAGGTGTATTTTGATGATTATTAAATACATTGATATTAAGATGCTTATGAATAAAATAATGTACATATGATTTTAAAGAGAATTAACTTATTATATTTTGAGGACTGAGAATGAGTCATTAGGTTAATCATTCACAAAAATATTGAAATAATTCCATCCATCTTAACACAAACATAAGTATTTAATATGTGTGTGTGTGTATCCTGAGCAAAATTAACATTGTATAGTAAGCTCTATTTTACATAATATTTTGACATTTTCTTTAAAATTACATGTTACATATATTAAACATTGTGTAAGCACCACACTCACACCAATAATTTAATTATTGAGAAATGATAGTCCTAAAAGTTTATAATTCCCACAACTAATTTTTTTTGTTTTTAAAATTGGTAATATAAGATGACATTACTTTTGAAAAAGACTCAAACATACTTTAGTAAATATGCAGATGCATGTATCAACATTTATCTGTAGAGTTCTGTAACTCTTCCTCCCATTGAACAACATACTATATATTCTGAACTTGCATTTCAGGTTAACAGACATGTTATTTACCTCATTCTGTTTAGCCACTGCATATTCTTTCAAATTGTAGATGCCTCATACTTTAGCTGACACCTATTTCCAAAATGTTCACTGGTGTCAATAATGATACAGGAACTTACAATTTCACACACTATAATGGTTCAAAGTGTAGGCTTTCAGGTCAGACGACTTGTCTGCTAACAAGCGTGAACCTTTGGCGAAATATTTAATTATTATGAGATTCATTTTCTTTTTTCCTTTTTTTTGAGACAGCGTCTCAAAAGGAATAGTGCAGGCCAACATCACAGGATTATTGTGAGGATTAAATTATGTAAGTAACATGCACTTAACACAGAGTCTAGTATATAGTAAATGCTTAATAAATGTCACATAATATTACTGTGTATGTGTGTGCATATATACAGGGAGTGTATAAAGCATATTTATGATATATATGCTTTATAATATAATGTATCAGATAAAGCACATAACTGTAGACTTTATAATGTACATCAAACATCTAACATACTACCTGAGACATTACATATTAAATGTTATTATGGATATAATTTTTATATATTCTTCTCTTTTACTAATAATCATTTGATGCTTGTTTACCTACAAGAACTCTTTATAAATATTATCAATCATTTCTTTAATTATGTCACTTGTCAATATCTTCACCCAGTCAGGAATTTTTTTAAATTGTTATCTAATATATGTACATTTTAAAATACTGGTCATATAATTTTTCACACATAAGATGTATAATAATCAAGTTGGGGTACTTAGGATGTCTGTCACCTTGAGTATTTATCATTGTTATGTCTTGGAAACATTTCAAGTCTTCTTTTCTAGCTACTTCAAAATACAAAATACAAAATATGTTGTTGTTAACTAGAGTAACCCTAATCTCCTATTTAACACTGGAACTTACTCCTATCCAACTGTGTCTCTGCACCCGTTAACCAACCTCTCTTAACCCTTCCCAGTTTCTGATAACTATCATTCTACTTTCTCCCCCAGTGAGGAGCATTTTTAGCTCCTATATACACGTGAGAACATGTGATATTTGTCTCTGTGTGCCTGCCAGATTTCAATTAACATCATGACCCCCAGTTCCATCCATGTTGCTGCAAATGACAGGATCTAATCCTAGTTAAGGCCAAGTAGTATTCCATTGTATACACGACCTGTTTTCTTTATCCATTCACTGAGGGACACTGAGGCTGATTCTACTGCTGCAATAAACATACATGCAGGTATCTCCCCTTTAATATAATGATTTGCTTTCCTTGGCATAATTAGCCAGTAGTAAGATTGCTGAATCATTTTTCATTATATCTAATCTTCTGTTTTATGAACAGCTTTTCAGTTTTATGACAATAAAGTACTTAGTCTTATCCTTACAGCTTTTGAGATTATGAATATAATCTCCTATGCGCTTTTATAATTTAAATTTCTTCAGGTTGACCTCCAATTCCTTCTAAAATATATATTTTTATATCATGTGAAGTATGTATCTAGTTTTCATATTTTTCCAAATATAGGGTAAATTACCTCTAAGTCATTTTTAAATACTTTCCCCAATGTATTTGCAATGTCTCCTTTAATGATATAACAGATACATACACATGCATGGGTCTCTTTCAGGATTCTCTATTTAGTCATTAAGATAAGAAGAATTTTTTCTTTTTCTTTTTTTCTTTTTTTTTGAGACAGAGTCTCAAGCTGTCTCACTCAGTAGAGTGCCATGGCATCATGGCTCACGGCAACCTCCAACTCTTGGCTCAAGATATACTCTTGCCTTAGTTTTTCTATTTTTAGTAGAGAAAGGGTCTCATTCTTTCTTAGGCTGGTCTTGAAGACCTGAGCTCAAGCTATCCACCCACCTTGGCCTCCCAGAGTGCTAGGATTATGCATGTGAGCCACTGTGGCCTGGCCAAGATTAGAGAATATTTTTCTTGTTTTTTTTATATTCACAATTGCTTTTGGTATAACTGTTAACCTTGTCATACAGCAATAGTGGTAAAGATTTCTTTTTCCAGAATAGCATGACAGTCCTTAATCTATCCACAATTCTATTAATACAGTATGACTCCAAAAAAATTCGTAAAATGTCTCTTGCCTACCTCCAAATTTAAATTTAACTGTTGTCTCTTCTCTGCTGTAGCTGATCCTCTCTCCAGTTCCTAAATGGAAAGCCAGTGACACAGGTTGTATCATAGATATTTTATGTCTGGACCTGTATTTAAGTCAGTACAACTTTCCCCCAATCATTAGGGAATTTTCCAATGTAATTGTTTTTTTCTGTCATTAGCCATGTTGACTAATTATTGTGCCTACACATTTTCCTATCTAGAATCAAACATCACTTTCTATGCTTACTTCTCGAGCCCTCCAAGAATGCCCCCTCCCACGATGTTTTCTATCTAAATCATACCTTTTTGCAGTGATTCTTATTATGTCTTTTGCACAGAGTAGAAGACTATATCGGCTCAAAGAGGCTTGACGTTCGTCTCATAAATGATGGTCTGAGACTCACGCAGCACAGCAATGCCTTGTGGTTCTCATAGACAAGATGATGCTCCATTGTTATTGTGGCAAATTGACATAAATATGTGTGGGTCATGTACATTATTGCATAACTGTAGTGATGTATTATTAGTAGTGGTTGATAAGAATTGTTTCTAAAATGATTTGATGGTGTGGGCCTGAATTACCCATCAGAGAGGTGCTTTATAATAGTGTGGGAAGAATGAATTAATTAGCTCCATTCCAGCACACGTCCTTAGTTTATGAAGTTACGGGAATCATCTGTTACACTGGTATCATTTTCAATCAACTCAAAATAATGTTTTCCCCCTTTAGTTTAAATCATAATGTAATGGGCTGTGAAAGTGGTGAAAAATAGAACCCTGATCCAGACATACTGCAACATTGACATTAAAGAGAAAACAGCTCAGTAACCTGCAGTCCAGCTGGATAAATCTCCAGGCCTCTTTATCTTATTTTGAAATTTTAATGCAATTGGAATAAATGTGTTCTTCAATGACATTTAAGACAAATTTGTGAAACCTTAAATGATAGCTCTATGTTTCACTAATAAATTCTTTGATAAGATAAAGAGTAACATTTTTCCTTCATCTCTTTCAAGAATGTTTAACATCTTCTTATATCAGTAGCAACTTAAAGCCCCTGGAATTTTCTTTGCCCTGGAAATGCCTAAATTTAGATGCCTAAATGCCTAAATCTTTTAAAAAGTATTTTACATTATGATTTGACCTGAATTTCAAATATCAGGAAGTAATGAGTTCAGTGTATACTCACTTAAGCACTTCTTATGTGATACACACAAACACACACATAAAAGTCTATATATTTTATGAATTTAATGCTTAAACAACTGTATCAAGTTTTAAAAACAATAAATTCTGACTATGGACACATAAGCTCCAGTTATGGAAAGAAGATTTTAGTAAAACCACCTCAGTCCAACAACTTCCTTTAACTAGTGACCTTTAACTATCTACAAATTTGTGAATTCTCCAAGATATCTTTTCCTTTCCTAATACCAGAAACCTAACTTGGGTCTCTTAGGCTCTGAGATGTAACATAAAAGCCCACTGAAAAGTTCATCCTAAAGCATCATAGAATTTATTTCAACCTGCTACTGTGATTCTTTTTGTTTTTCCAGTGGTACGGTATCCTGGGAGTGGAGAGATGGTAATTTAATATTCATTGTCAGTGTGTCACAATTTTTCATATATCTGATGTTTTTACCTTCACCATTGTGGTTAGGATGTTTCCTGAACTCACTACTTTCTGATATTTGAAATTTAGGTGAATTTTTACAGATGTGTCCTTATAGATTAAATTCAAATTATCTTTCAAGTAAGACTCTAGCTACCATCTTAATGTAAGAATGGGATTCTTTGCAATCCCACCAGAAATGTAGAAGTGTTTCCTTCTTTCAACATCCCTGCCAACATCTGCACAGTTTTGAGACTTTGTGATGTGGGACATTCTCACTGGGGTTAGGTGCTATCTCAGGGTGGTTTTGATTTGCATTTCTCTTATAATTAGGGATGATGAGCATTTTTTCATATGCTTGTTAGCCATTCATACTAGCAATGCAGAATCTCAGGCTTTTCCTTGAATGACTGAACCAGAATCTGAATTTTTAATAGATTGCATTTTTAACAAGCCCTCCAGGTAATTTCTATGCTAGGAAAGTGTGAAAAGTATCTAGCAGACTCTCCCTAGTCTCCAGTCTACTTCTTAACAGCATCCTTGGACTCAATACATCTGTCTAGCTATTAGAGTCTTTCTCATTACACTGAAATTTCAAGTCTGAAAGTCCATAAGGAATGTTTGAAATTCCTGAATAAAGATAAGGAACTAAGAAGCATCTCTGTCTGGGATACATATTCTGGCTCTTAACAGCAGATGTACTTATGCAATGTGTGAAACGCTCACTTATAAAAGAAGGGAGAGCACTGCTGAGTGTGCAAGTCTAAGAGAAAGCTTAGATGGAAAGATCACTTAGGGACTTTGATTAGTGACTAATTAATGTTTTGCCTAGTGTCACTTTACCTAATAGGAAAATGACCTTGTTCCAAGAAGTAATTTTATGGAACCATTTTATCAGTTGAGTAAGGTTTAGATTTTGAGACATTACTGACTATAACAATATACAAATATAAAAGTCACCCCCAAAGAAAGAAATGTATAAAATATTTTCTCAGAATGCAGAAAATTTAAATTCATTACATTTATCATATCACTTTTTCTTCTAATCCTAAATACTTGAGGTCATCAATCAGTATTTTAAAATCTAATTTCTAGGAACATCTATTATTAAAAACAATTCAAGACCAATGTTTGCAATTATTATACCTATGTCATGAATAACCTCAAATACAGAAATATTGATTGGTTACCAGTTTCTTTTCCCTAGAGAAAGGGATTGTTTAACACAGTCTTCTGATACTCTTGTGTGTCCTGATCAAAGTGGGATGCACTGAAAGTAGTTTAAGAATAGCATTTGAAAACCAAACACAAAAAAACTTATACATAGTACAATATATTCCCTTCTGAATTCCACCTAGATTCATAATTTCTTTACATATTAGCCATCTCTCTTTCTCTATATATATCTGTGTAGACTACATATAGGTATTTGTGTACATATGTATATATTATGTTTATACATAGGAGTCATCACGAAAGTTTTGAAATATACAAAAATCAAGACAGAAACAAATGGAGCCCTCCCAGCAACACCCAGGAGCCAAACAAGTGAAACTTACACAGTTGAATGAGAAAGGATGCTGCCGACTATGTTGCTCAGAAGTGAAATAATGGACAATAACCCTGTTTGTCTCAAAATTTTCATAGTGACCCATGTATATGTTTTATTTATATTTTAAGTAGAATTCTTGATGAGGCATAAGAGAATAAGTTACAAACATCTTTACTTTTGTCCCTTTACATGCAAACATTTTAGTATAAATCTCTTAAAATAAGGAGATTTCCAAAAAAATCATTTTCAATCTCAAGTAATTTAATATTGATCTGATAATAATCTAACACTCAAATTTATTTTTAACAGTAATCCTATCCTAGTTTCCCCCTCTGATCTATACTCTATTCACTTCAAGATTGTAAAACATATTTTGTTATTGTCACTTTAGTCTCCATTAACTGGAGATGGTTCCTGATTCAGCCTTCATCTTTTATGGCATTGATTTGTTCTTTTTTAACAGTACAAATCTTTTGTTTTTTAAAAACTATCTTTCAATTCAGCTTTGTCTGATTCTTTCTTTGTTTATAACTTGATTCAAATTTTGATTTTTTTGGCAGGGATATTGCATAAGTGATACTGTGTTCTTTTCAGTTTAGTACACTGAGATATAATCATTTTCACTGGCTTTTCACTGATATCACTGATATTAACATTGATCACTTGATTAAGTAGGCACATACCATTTTTTTCTCCTAAATGGGTACTATTTTTTTTTGTAGAGACAAATCCTCACTTTGTCACCCTTGGTAGAGTGCAGTGCCATCACAGCTCACAGCAACTTCCAACTCCTGAGCTTAGGTGATTCTCTTGCCTCAGCCTCCCGAGTAGCTAGGACTACAGGTGCCTGCCACAACACCTGGCTATTTTGTTGCAGTTTGGCCAGGGCTGGGTTTGAACCTGCCACCCTTGATATATAAGGCTGGCGCCCTATCCACTAAGCCACAGGCACTGTCTGGTACTATGTTCTTTATAAAATAATAGATTTGTTTTATTTTATTATTATTTTTGAGACAGAGTCTCACTTTGTTGCCCTTGGTAGAGTGCCCTAAGGCGTCACAGCTTACAGCAACCTCAGACTTTTGAGTTTAAGTGATCCTCTTGCCTCAGCCTCCTGAGTTGCTGGGACTACAGTTGCCCACCACAATGCCCAGCTATTTTTAGAGACAGGGTCTCACTCTTGCTCAGGCTGGTCTCGAACCTGCGAACTCAGGCAATCTACCTGCCTTGGCCTCCCAGAGTGCTAGGATTATAGGCATGAGCCACCATGACCAGCAATAGATTTATGAAGATATAATTTACAGACAAGTCACCCACCCAACTGAATTGTAAATTTAATATTTTCCAGCATATTCCATAGTTGCACAAATATCACTGTCAATTATAGAATATTATCATTATCCAAGAAAGAAATATGATACCCCACTAACAGTCATTTTCTTTTCCTCAAATTCCACTCCCTTTCACAGGTCATGTACATCTTAACTTTAATCTTTTATGCAAAAGTAATTTTCTAAAAATTACATATCTAATTCATCAGTCTTTCATTGTGTCTTGATTTGAATCATAATTAGAAAGCCCTTTCTCACATAGAGGAGTTTATTTAATTTTCTCATTGTATATATATGTTTCATTTTTTCTCATTAGATTTATAATTTATAATTCACTTGGAGTTGATTCCTCTATATGGTATGAGTGATGGAACCACTTTTTATCTTTTTCCAAATGGCTATCTAATTGTCCTAGCACCATTTATTTAAAAACAAGTCTCCTAAGGCCGAGTGTGGCCTGTATGGCTGCCTGTACTATAGGACTTTGGAAGGCCCAGGTGGGTGACTGCCTGAGCTCACAGGTCCAAGACCAGCCTGAGCAAGAGTGAGACCTTGTCTGTAAAAATAGCCAGGTGTTGTGGTGGGCACCTGTAGTCCCAGCTACTGGGGAGGCTGAGGCAAGAGAATCTCTTGAGCACAAGAGTTTGTGGTTGCTGTGAGCTGTGATGCCATAGCACTCTACTGAGGGCAACAAAGTGAGACTCTGTCTCAAAAAATAAATAAATGAATGAATAAAATAAATAAATAAATAAATAACCAAGTCTGCTAATTAGCCTAGTGATTGCTGATACCATTTTTATCATGCATAAACTTTTTACATGTGCATGAGTCTATATTTACAGACTTTAACTCTGTCCCACTGGCCTATCTCTTGGAGCAGGTAGTTGGTTAGGTATAAGCAAGGGAGAAGAGAATGGAAAAGTTAGTCAGCAAGCGCAAAAGAGCAGCCCTTGATCAAATAGACCTGAAGCAAAGAAAGAAGCCTTAGATTTCTCAGTAGTGCACAGGTAAAAAGTGGCCTTTTCCTCATTGTATTACAATTATAATTAATAATTATAAATATTTAAATAGTTATATAATCTATAAATTAACAGAGTGGGCTTAACCCACCTTGTGGGAAAAACAGGAGAACTAAAAGTAAGGCTGACCACTCGGCTTTCTTTGACTTCAACAAATAAAATCAACAACAGCTTGGATTAGGGGGAGTTGCCCTTTTGGAGCCCAACTGCCCCCTTTTGAGAATGCACTTTCGTTTCTGGCCTTTTCTAAGCTTGCCTGCTCTCATCAGCCAGCCTGCCACTGCTGCGGGCCATGTACACTTCCTGAAAGTCCTTCCTGCAACCTTACCAAGAACCTTTAGGCCAGTGACCGAGCTGTCTGTTGATGCACCAGTAATATACTATTTAACTGGAGGAATTAAAGCATGTTTAAATCCCAGACGGACATAGTATTCCTACAGAGCTTATTTTAGGAGTTTCTCAGCTAGTATTTTATATATATATATAATAAAAAAGTTAGTATTTTTATTAGAATTTGATTGCATTTGTGAGTTGGAGTAAACAAGCATTATTTATAATGTTGAATTGTGTTTCCTCCTTTTTTCATTTAAATTGAAAGAATGGGACAAATTTGTAGTGTATGATTTGGGAATTTCACATAACCGTGGACTTGTTCATGACCGTGAGTCACACAGTGGGGCATCAAGTTTCTGTACATGGTGCACAGTGGAAAATAGGTCGAAAAACTTCTCTCCTGCACATAATTAAGAGTCTTTAAGTCACACTTGAAAAATAATAAATCAAAGCATGACAATATGAGGTTGTTAATAAGGCTAAAAGATTTCAAGGATGCAGGTTTTGACAAACAGAATACAGAAAATGATACCTAGGGTTGAAGAGAGTGCTTACAATAACATTAACTATACAACAGAAGTTTATCACTGAATAGGACAAAATCGGTGACTGGTCCTCTGGCATGTAAACTTTTCTACTTTGTGTAACATGTTAACTTCCAATCCCTTTTCAACTGGTGACACACACTAATAATGAACAAGAAGGAAATTTTGTATCAACAGTAACACATTTCCTCAGACTATTTGAAATAGACAGTTTTTAGAGTAAGTTTCCAGGAGGAACAAGCAAGATTATTACTCTAGAGTTTTTAATTCTTCCTCTCAGAGTGGAGACAAATCCTTGTAAGGTGTATTTTTTAATGCATTTTAAATTTCTTTTGTTAATTCACATCATCTTTCTTATTCCTTGGCTCCACCCATTCCCTCCCCCAAAATGTAATAAATTCCAGAGTATGATAAATGCAAACTACACTCAGAATTTGCGGGGGAAGATTATCCAAGTTCTTCATTTATCTTATCTGAAGACATAGTTTCATAGTCTTCATAGTACATAGTTTCAAATTCTTACAGTAACCAAGATATTTGGTGGGCTTTCAGGTTGATAACTTATGGGGAACATTTTTTTCTTTTAATTGTCCTCTTGGTCTGTGTGTGTGTATGTTTGCTTTTAATAGACATATATATTTGTGTGGAACTAGGTATTTTTTTAATATGAAGAGTGAAAGATAAAGATTTTAAACTAGTTAAGAGGGAAATAAAAAGAATTGGGGGACCAATATATTATCGGAGACCAAATTTAATTATGGCCTAAGGATTTCTATGTATGAGTTAGAAATATCAACGACTAAACAATATCACTTCAGTAATTTGCACCCCATGGATGATTAATTATACTTATGAGTGCAGCTTCTGCTATCACTGTGATTTTTCAATACAATTAAAAGTGACGGAATTGTCTTCTTCTGAATCAAATTATCAGGATACTGGCTGTGAAATGGGGGTGGATGGAACCATATGTTCCTTCCACCCCCATGAGTAAGAGTCACTTCCTCATTCACCCTAGGGGACTGCTTAAGTCAATTTGTGAAACATAGAAAATGAAATAAGTTATCACAAAGAAATTGCATGGAAGTATAAGGCATCTTGCCAAAATAATCAATGTGTCCAATTGTCCAAAAGAATGAGGAGTTGCCATGTGAAGGTCCTCATATGCCACATGTTGCTTTTGACTTAATTGTATCACTGCCATCCATGTAGGCGGCAAAGTGCAGGTAGTGCATTTTCTCAGAAGATTGAGTTTTCATGGCAGGAATTATCTGCTGATTTTATTTGTATTTTAAGTCTATTCAATCATAGACATGGGTACTAATTGTGAAGAAAATAAATAAACTATTATATAGGACGAAAAGATTGTTAGAAAGAAACAACATGTGTGTTAACAAATCTTAATAAATAAATTAATTAACCATTAATACTGACTATCTACTGTATGCTGGACAATGGTCTATTTACTGAATACATAGCAGTTAAAACAGGAAGGAAGTATGGAGCTAGGGATCCTTCTGGTCCTAGGATTTTCTTTGTTTTGTGGGGTTTTTTTGTTTTAATTGATTCAATTTTGACACTCGATGTTGGTCTGTTGAAGATTCTGCCTCCTGATTCAAGCTCAGGAGGTAATATGTTCCTAAAAATGGATCCATTTCATTGAGATTTTCTAGTTTGTGTGCTTAGAGGTATTTGTGACAGACTGGATGATATTTTATATTTCTGTTACATCAATTATAATGTTTCTATATTCATTTCTGGTTGAGTTTATTTGAATCCTTCCTCTTTTTTCTTGGCTAATCTAGCTAGCAGTCTGTTGGTTTTGTTTATCTTTTGTAAGAACCAACTTTTTGTTTCATTGATTCTTTATTATTATTATTTTTTTGTTTAAGTATTATTTAGTTCTGCTTTGATCTTTGTTCTTTCTTATCTTCTGCTTTCTTTTACTTCCCTGAGGTGTGACATTAGATATTCATATGGGATCTTTCTGTCTTTTGGATGTAGGCATTTCATGCTATGGAATTTTCTCTGAACACTGCTATTACTTTACCCCAGAGATTTTAGTAGCTTGTGTTATTATTGTCATTCAATTAAAAACTTTTTTATTTACATCTTGATGTCATTGTTGACCCAAATATCATTTATCAGTATGTTGTTTAATTTCCATGTATTTGTGTGTAAAATTAAATAATAATTTAATTATTATAAATAATTAAATAATTTCCATTTATTTTGTGTGTAAATTCCCCTTTGGGTACAATGTACAATATACTATTCAGGTGGAAAGTATAATAGTCTTGTTTTACCATTATACAATCCATCCATGTATTAAAAAACTAGTTATGCCCTACTAAATCTGTTGAAATAATAATGATATTAATAATAATATAATAATAATAAATCCACACCCTAAATCCTGGACCCTCTTAATGTTATCTTATATGGCAAAAAAGGAGGGGTTTTTTTGCAGATTAAATTAAGAATCTTAAAATGGAGTGATCATCCTGAATTACCTGGTTAAGTCCAAAATCCAATTACAAAAACCCCTATAATAGGAAGGAAGATTGCTCACAGAGAGAAGAAAAACTTATATGAAGATGGAACACAGAGAAATTTGAAAACACTGAACTGGAAGATTTTATTAATAGTTACCAATAACTTATGGGTCTGCTATAATAACTACATATTTTTCCTTAGTTCTGTCAATTTTCACTTTATAATTTTGAAAATTGTTACTGGAGAGTACAACACATGATACCCTTGGATCATTCCTGACATCATTTTAATATGTCTTACCTTTATCTCCAGCAAGACTTCTTGTTTAAAAGTCTAATGTTTCTAAATTTAGTATGGCTACCATAGTGTTTGATTTGTGTTTACATGGTTATTCTTTCAAATAGAAATACATGAAATACAGTCAACAAGCCTTAGATTTGTGTTTACATGGTTATTCTTTCTATTTGAAAGAATAACTTTCAAACTTTGTAATTCTTATTTTTAATAATATTAAAATATTGATTTATTGTCATTATTATTTAATTATAGTTATTACATCAAATTTTAGTTACTTTTAATGTGTGTCTTTTAAAAGTGCCATATGTTTCTCTTTTTTAAATTTTGAGACAGAGTCTCACTCTGTCCCTGAGTAGTGTGCCACGGAGTTATCATAGCTCACAGCAACCTCAAACTCAAGTGGTCTTCTTGTCTTCAGCCGCTGAAGTAGCTGGGACTCTAGGTGCCTGCCACAATGCTTGGCTAATTTTACTATTTTAATATAGAGAAATTCTCACTCTTGCACAGGCTTGTCTCGAACTCCTAAGCTCGAGGCATCCTTACACTTTGTCCTCCCAGAGTGCTGGGATTATAGGTGTGAGCCATGGTGCCCAGGCTAATATATTTTTTCATTAAATCCAATCTAATAACTTAATCTTTGGTCAATTTTTATTTAATATCACAACTGACATGGACAGTTTTAATCCACCACTGTATAATTAAATTCATCTATGTCTGTTCTGTTCCAAATTTTTTTATTGCTGCTTTCTTTTGAATGCAATGAATAATTTTATCATTCTTTTTTGTCCTACAAATAACTAATTAGAAATGTAATACATATACTGCATTTATCACATTTCCTATTTTTTTAAATAGTATTTTAATATTTCATGCAATTCAAAGTTAATTAGATTTTAACCTGTTCTAGTTTTATTTTAATGTTTTTATTTGGATAATTTTCTTCCCACCTAGAGAAATCTTTTTATTTGTTTAATTTTTTATATTGAGTGGAAGGAAAGTATCCTGGGATAAACTATCTCAGTCTTTTTCTGAAAAATCTTTATTTTGCCTTATTTTTAAGGAATATATTGACTGAGTGTAAAACTCTTGCGTGGTAGCTGTTTCCTCTCCGCTCTGTCCAGATGTCATTCTTAACTTTCGCAGTGTGAGAGTGCCCACTAAGAAGTCGTATGTCACACTCGCTTTTGCCCTGTAAAATGTCTATTCCTCAGGCTGCAGACGGACTTGTACTTCTGTCTTTAAGCAGTTTTATTATGATGTGCCTCGGTGTAGCTTTATTCATATTTATTATGTTGGCAATTTGATAACATTCTGGACTATCCATATTAATCTTTTACATTTTCATATCACATTCTTCAAATAATAATTTTGATCCATTCTCTTTCTTCCTTTTCCCTCTGGGACCTCAGCTGTACATAAATTAAACATTGCACGCTGGATTTGTTCTCTGATTGCCATCTTCTACTTCACTTCATGTGTGTTTAAAGAATTCATATATGTGGACATTATCAATAATAGTGATTCCAAAGATTATTACTCAAGGAAAACTGGGCTAAAAAGAATGACAGGGTATTATTTACACATGGTTAGGTTTCTAAATAGTTTCATTTTCAATTTAAAACTCTACCAGTTGTGAATGATAATTCTAATTTTTTAAGCCATATTGATACAGATTTGTTGTACATTGTTACATACCATGAAAAATAAGTGTTCTCAGAAATATAATGAAATATGATCTTCATAAAAGAAAAATTATATTAATTCAGAGTGTATTGTTTGGTAACAAAAAACGCATTTTTGGCTATAGTCTATTACCAACATTTTATTTTATAGATTCAACTTTTTTACTTCCTTATTTGCATGATTTACATTATTTTGCTTATCTATCAATAGTGTGTTTAATTGTTAAGGAGAAGTCATTATCAGTTTATATAATTCTTATTAACCTCCCAAATGAGAGAAATGAAAAAAATAATTGACATATAGGGAAAAGGAAGTTTAGAGTGAGAATGCTACTATGTAGGCAGGACTGAACTAGGATGTGTTTTACTGATTTCTAGGAGCTGCTGCCTGTATTAGTCATCTGTCCCTGCTTTTGTCGCCATCCAGCGGCAAGTCATAAGCCAATCGGGTAGATGACTCAGCTGGCCACCTGGACAGAGAGCCTCCTCCTTCATAGGAGGCAGATTTAGGGATTTATAGGAATATTAGGCTCCACGAGGAGGTCGTTAATTTGTTATCTCTATACATCGCTGAGCATCTCAAGGTCTTTGTTCAATTAAAATCACATGACTGTGTAAACTATCCTTGGGTGAAAGCCTGGAAATCATGGAATGATGAACACTTCCTGCTTGCTAAGTTTGCCAGCTGCTTTTGATTAGCCCAGTGCTAAGCCCAGCACCTTGGGCTCACGCTTGTGCACACAGCATTGTTCATCTTCTCAAATGGGTTCCATATTCAGGTGTATTCTTTTCCTCCTTGCAATAATTCTTTCCAACTTGTTCAATATAGAAATTGAAATGCACATGCTCTTTGCTTTAAACAGTCTTTTAATCTCCATTAAACATTCCTTGTTTGTTTTGTTTTTCTCCATCTCCCCATGTAAACAAAGTAATTTTATTGCTTGTGAGAAAGCAATGATTTTATCCAATATATAAATATATCACTCAGCAGTAGGCCCATGTAAGCAGAATATGCAATATTCTTGCTAAAATACATTTATCCAAGATCCAGCTCAGTCTAAGAGAAACAGACACAATTAAATATTTGAATGTAATCGCATTGTTTCTCAACACAGAAGAAAAGCAGAGAAGGTTCTTATCACACATGATATAATAATAATAACAGACAGACATACAGCCATGATGATTAAAGATGATGAGCATTTTTTCATGTGTTTGTTGGCCATTCGTCTGTCATCTTCAGAGAAGTTTCTGTTCAAGTCTCTTGCCTACAGAGAAATAGGGTTGTTTGTTCTTTTCTTATTAATTTGAATTCTCTGTAGATTCTAGTAATCATAGCATGCAAAAATCTTCTCCCATTCTGAAGGCCATCTGTTTGCTTTGGTTTCAGTGCCCTTAGCTGTGCAGAAGCTTTTTAGCTTGATCACATCCAGTTTTTTTTTTTTTTTTAATTTCTGATGTTGCTACAATTGCCAGGGGGTCCTCCTCATAAGATATTTTCCCAGGTCAGTATCTCCAAGTGTTTTCCCTGCACTCTCTTCTAGTATTTTTATAGTTTCATGTCTTAAATTTAAATTTTTTATCCAGTAAGAATCAATTTTTTTTAGTGGTGAGAGGTGAGGGTCTAATTTTAGTCTTTTACAGCTGACTAACCAGTTCTCTCAGCACCATGTGTTAAAAAGGGATTCTTTTCCCCAGTGCATTTTTTTTTTGTTAGACTTATCAAAGATCAAATGGTGGTATGTGGCTGGGATCATCTCTAGATTCTCTATTCTAGTCCACAGATCTACATCTCCATTTTTGTGCCAGTACCATGATGTTTTGATCACTATAGATTTGTAGTATAACCTGTAGTCTGGTAACATGATGCTTCCAGATTTGTTTTTATTGGCTATTTTTTTTCTGATTCTATATAAAATGAAATACTATTTTTCAAGTTCTTTAAAATATGACGTTGGTGTTATGATAGGGATTGCACTAAATCTTCTGTATCATTTTGTCTGTTTTAAGAAGTCAGTGAATGCCAGGGCAGGAAATGATCTTTGGGATTCCCAACACATTCAACTTCACAGATGGGAAAACTGGAGTTCAGGTCAAGTAAGTGACATATTGTAATTAGAAATAGGTGTTGGTAGAAATTTTAAACACTGTCAAAATTGAGTCTTTTTTCAGTTTCCTTTTTAGCATATTAGACTGCTTCCAGTTATTTAATTCCTCCTTCTTCTGAGAATGGTAGGTGTGTATTTGTGCACTTTGTAGATGTTAATAAGGATGGATTATTTAAAAGATAGAATTACTTGGTGAAGCATGATAAAATTTCTAAGATATATTCTGAATGTTACTATAACTTCCAAACTGGCCAAATGTATTTTAATTTATTCTTCAGCAATATGTTTTCATCTGTCAGTCTCCTTGAATAATGCTCTCTAATAGAAATAGAGAGCCACAAAGATAAGCCATACATATAATTTTAAATTTTCTAGTAGTTTCATTTAAAAAGTAAAATCAGTGAAAATAATTTTAAATTTATATTTTCCTTAAAACAATATACCCAAAATATTGTCATTTTGGTCTGTATTCAATACAGAAGTTAATGTTGTAATTTTTACATTTTTTTCCTAATGAGACTACAAAACCAGTGTATGTTTCACATTCACCTAAATCTAGCCTAGCCACATTTCAAGAGCTCCGTAGCCACATGTAGTTAGTAGCTAGTATATTAGACAGGATATTCTTAAGCTATGATTTTTGTAGATGTAGCTTTCATTCAATTACAGAAATCATAGCCATTGCCCATTTATTAACCTTTAGTTTGATATAAAATTTCAATCATGTTTCATCAGTAACTATCAACAATTGAACTGTCAACTTCCTGATTAAGACTTTTGCACAACTTCAAAAATATTTTTTTATCTAACTTCAATTTAGGAAAAGATTTGTTACATATTTTAATCAGTTGCAAGAGGTTTATAGTCAAAACATTACTTAAAATGTTCTTTAATATTAACTTATATTGAAGTATGGTAAGTACTAGCAGGTTATACCTGAGCAGAGCAATCTACTACATTTTGTGTATTTTTTCTGTATGCAAAAGATATTTCCATTTTTGAAGCTGCTAAAATAATTGGATGATCTTCTGTTTGAAATACAGAGCAATTTAAAGTAACAACAAGTTGTTCTAGGACATTTTCTATCTAGGACACAAGCAAGGCTGACATCTTCAGTGTTTAACAGATTTTCATATCTTTCAAATTGATAACAGAAAACTTTACACTTCAGCATTATCGACTTATATTTAAATGTTGTTCTGTTTTTCAAGATAATTATTTGAATAAAGGCATGAAGAAAGTTGAGCATTGCTACCACTGGCCTAGGTTGACTAATAAGTGAAATGAAAATTCCCTGCAGCTTATGAGGCCGTTATCTACTAAATATTGCATTGGCATTCCTGATGCTGAGCCAAATGACTGGCCAAATGCAAGTATTCAGCTAAATCACAAAAGATAAAAGCAAAGACAAAATTTCAAAATGAAGAAATAGGTTGTTTTTATCTACAAGTAATTAAATGTCTTGATGTGGTATGAAGATGAAATTAATCAAGATGTAGTAATTTTCCTAAAGAACACAAGAACTGAAAGAATTTTCATGCAGTGCTTTCTACTTTCCTTTCTAGGTGAAGGGACAAGAAGTGGATCACAGACAGTCAAATCAACAGCAAGAGAAACCTTTCCTTCTGTTACCAATTGCTTACTCTGACTTTGATGCTGTCAAGCTCCTCTGGCGCGGGCCTGTCTCTAACATCTTGTAAAGTAGACCTAAAAAGTCTCAGTTACAGCTCTCTTTCAGAGAAAAACAACAACAAAACCCCCCAAAAATCTTTATGTGACCTCTCTCTGATCTCCATCTTTGAGAATCATTAGGTTGGCCTTGTGTACCTCTAGAAGTAAAGTATTTGGCTATATTATTGTAGGAGATCTGCCAAAGGCTATTCACTCTCTAACTACATTTTCTTAATAGAAGACTTAGAGTAGATTAGGCAAATATCTTACATCTCACAGCAGTGTTCTCCTTGGGTCAGTTTAAACTGCCCAATCAGTTTAGATAAAGGAGATGTAATAAGAAATTTGGGCTTAACGTGGTCTTTAGGAGGATAGAGGAGTCTGTATGCTTAATAGCTAAAAGCACTATTAGGAAATGAGTAGAATTCTAAAGCAGATATTCTTATTCATTTGACCTGACTTAGCACTTACATATGTCAAGGAGTTCTGGTCCAAAGTGGATGTTGCAGGGAAAAAAAGTAAGGAATTAAGGAAAATAAAATGATATCTCGTATATAAAAAAATCTAAACAACACCTGGCACTTGGTAATGGCTTAAGAGTTTGCATATTTTTTCCTTTATTCCTTACTTAGCCACATCATTAAATGTATTGTGATAAATAAACATCTGTTATACTGGATAAGTTATCAGTGTATAAGATTGTAGTTGAGCTTTATGACACAAGTTTAGTTCTATTTTGCTATTTTCTGAAAATACTCCCTTTGAATAAGTCATTTTAAAATACCATTGCTTTTGCAAAAAAACCACTGCATAATTTAAATTGCAAAAGAACTCCTTTTCTTCACTAAGCCAAGTGTCAAAACATTTGAATATGTTCTCAATTTAAAAGGCTTAGTTATTTTTCCCCACAGAAAAATTTGTAGCACAGACAAGAAATTTCCAATAATACTCATCCAAATGGTGCAAGTACTTCCTGTGATCTCAGTGATATTGAAGTGATCAGACCCCTGCCATGTGAAAACAGGTTAACCAGGGTTTGCAGAAAGGGTTGGAAAAGATACAGACCTGGGTTTGAACTCATTTTGTCAGAATCTACCTTCCTCGCTTTCAGTAAGCTAATTAATTTTTTTAAGTCTTGGTTTCCAAAACTGGAAATTCATGATGATTTTACCTGAATAGGATTCTAGGAGAGCTATATAGAAAAGCATGTATGTAATGATTAGTATCTTCCCTGAAACACAGTAGGTGCTTCAGAAACAATTGTTGCTATCATTATTATAAATCTCCACATAGATGAAATAATCATACACACATTATTTTCAAGTTTAAAATCCTGAATTACTTGCAATAACAATAAAATTAAGACTCTTTGCCACATGTGAGGTCTTTTCTCTCAGATCTCACCAACCCTTTCTGTTTTTCTCAACTATTCTCCACAAATATAAATCTTTTAGTTCATGGCATATATCCAACTCATTCTCAGCACCTGCTATTTAGACAATCAATAGTTGTTGAATAAATGGATCCTTCAAGCTCCTTAAGTGAAGTATTTAACAAATGAGGAAACTAAAGCTGAGAAAGTGGCCTCATTCACCCAACTCTTAAGCAGTAGAGAAGAGTTTTTAAAATAAATCTATCTCTATCTAAAGCCCTACCTTTCTTTAGTGTATACACAGAAGTAGGTTAATCTTGAAGCGACTAGAACTTGAAGCTTCAGGACAAACCAGAAGATGTGCTCATAGGATAAAATATATTATTATTGTTATTTTTAATTAAGATCTTTTCACTGAGATTGGTTATTGTACTTTCAATTCTTAATTTCAGCCATAGCTTCAAAATTCATTGATAATAATGTCATGTAAATTCTAGTACTGTTGTCAAATTTGTAGAAAAACTTCTACGTAGATTTTTCACATATTATCTCTGTATCATGAGGGTATTTTTATTATTTTTGTGCTGTGACTAACCATCAATATGAAGAGCCCCTGTCAATTCCCCCTTGCTCCCCTTCTCTCACCTTGTCAGAACCCCCCTTCCTCTGCCCCGAAGCTGGCTTCATACCAGGGACTTTCCAGCTCCCTAGCGAGGTGAGGACTTTGCAAAACAGACTCAGTA
>CAUYQV010017136.1:0-15108 GCA_963574575.1 Galagoides demidoff | reverse complement strand
GCCTGTGGTCCCAGCTACTTGGGAGGCGGAGGCAGGAGACTCGCTTGAGCCCAGGAGTTGGAGGTTGCTATGAGCTGTGATGCCATGGCACTCTACCCAGGGGGATAGCTTGAGGCTCTGTCTCAAAAAAAAAAAAAATGGTATGTGTGGGGCGGCACCTATGGCTCAGTGGGAGGGCACCAGCCCCATGTACCAAAGGTAGTGGATTCAAACCTGGCCCTAGCCAAACTGCAACAAAAAAATAGCCGGGCGTTTTGGTGGGCATCTGTAGTCCCAGCTACTCAGGAGGCTGAGGCAAGAGAACCGCCTAAGTCCAGGACTTAGAGGTTGCTGTGAGCTGTGTGACACCACAGCACTCTACCCCAGGTGACAAAGTGAGACTCTGTCTCTAAAAAAAAAAAAAAGGTATGTGTGGCTAAAATGTGAGAGGACTTTTTTTCTTTTTTTAAACTTTTCATTTTTATACAGAAATTGCTACCCATAAGTAGAATTAGCTTATATAGCAATAGAGATGACAAAGTGTTTTGTTTCTAGAGATAGCCAAAACCTTAAAACATAGCCCTGTGGTTTAGCTGGCTGGCCATCTTCCTGAAACCTGGGTTACTGTTGTACAGTGTTTGGGGGCAGCCCATGCATCTCTATTTATTGAACTGAGGCTTGAGATATGCAATACCAGGAAAGGAAGAGTAGTCTGGGCTATCTTTGGTGGCCATTGTTATTTATGGGGCATTGGCAGAGAAGTCAATACTGTGGAAAATCTAGAGAAAGATAGAGGATACACAGTGTGGTTGAGCAGAACCTGATAGCTCCCTGGCTCTCACTAGGCCCTGGGACCCAGAGTGACACAGCCACTCTTTTTCTCTCTGCTGTCTGGCTTGGGTTTGGGCTTTGTCTCCCATGTCTCTCCACACCTCCTTCACTGTCAGTGGCAACTGATCCCAGCAAAGCAGCCACTTTGTGTTCCTCTGAGTCCTTCCCCTTGGGACCTTTGCTCTGTTAGGGAGACAAAACCTGAGACTGTTACTCTTTTTAAATGCAACTTTGTTGTGCAGGAGAGAAGAACAGGAAAGAGATGGTTTGTTCATCTGAGGGTGGTAGAGTGCTCTCTGACACACCCCTGAAAACGGCCTGACTTTGTCCCAGAAGCCTTTGCAGGATGAGGAGAAAAAAAAACACAGGGAACTTCATAGTAATTTAAAGCTGATATGTGGGGTGGGAAAATCCAGTTTTTACCTTGGAGCACTCAAGTCTGTCTTTCCCTTACAGGAAAATAGAATGATGCTATATGGCCCACAAGCTGGGTTATATCCTGGGAAACAGAACATGCTTGGATAGTGTAAGCTTTTGCTTGTAGAAAAAATTTTTTTTCAGTGTATAAGCCTTTGCTTGCTTGTGCATTCAATTTTCTCACTTCTCAAATACTTTTCAGCTTCAAGGAGTCTACTGGATTTGTACTCTCAAAGATTTCTGGCAGCTAACTAAGTCCTTCCTGGAGTGTATTTGCTCAGCACCCCTGAATCAGGGTGGGTTTTTTTGTTTTTGAGACAGTCTCAAGCTTCACCTTGAGTAGAGTGCTATGGCATCATAGCTTGCAGCAACCTCCAACTCGGGCTCAAGCAATCCTCTTGTCTCAGTTTTTCTATTTTTAGTAGAGATGAAGTCTCGATTTTGCTTAGGCTGATCTCAAACTCATGAACTCAAGCAAGGTATCTACCTACCTTGGCCTCCCAGAGTGCTAGGATTACAGGGGTGGGCCACTGCACCCAGCCTAATCAGGGTATTTTAAGTGCCTCCTATGTGCCCGGCACTATGTTAGGTGCTGGGGATACAGGTACTGGTCCCTGCTGTATTCTTCTCAACCTCTGCAATACGTGATAAATGCAAAAACACACTTATGTACTGTCTACAAAAGTAGGGGGAATCGGGTAGCTTGAGCTCATGAGTTCAAGACCAGCCTGAGCAAAAGCAAGACCCCATCTCTACTAAAAATAGAAAAACTGAGGCACGAGGATTACTTGAGCTCAAGAGTTGGAGATGATTGCGAGCTATGATGCCACAGCACTTTACCCAGGGCAATAGCTTGAGACTCTCTCCAAAAAAAAAAAAGTGGAGGGAATCCTTATGTACCCATGATGTGGCATCAATGATGATCAATGTTTTGCCAAACTTATTTTATCAGCTTTTCTCAACACTCTCCCCTCTGAGACATTGCCCATAAATGCTTTGATGTTTCTCAAATAGCTATGGAGATATAGATATATATATATGTGTGTGTGTGTGTGTATGTATTTTTAACATACTCTTATATCTGATGCTCCTGACCCCCCCCCTTTTTTTGCCCCAGTTTTGGCCAGGTTTGGGTTTGAACACACCACCTCCGGCATATGGGGCCGGTGCCCTGCTCCTTTGAGCCACAGGTGCCACCCTCCTGACCCTGTCTTAAGGAAAAAAAAAAAAAGAAAACAAGAACTCCTCCTTTTGGCTTCCTTGACATCACATTCTGTTTCTCAGACTCTTCCTTCTTATCTCTCCAAATTCTCTCCTTCTACCCATTTCTTAAATATAGTGTTACATAATGTCCTTTTTCCCTGGAGGACTTTACCCATTTCCTCCCCCTTAGCCTAAAATACCCCATTTGTGGGGATGAGTCCCATGTCTCTAGTCCTGGCCCACTCACCACACTGCATGGCAATTATTTGCTAACATGTCTCTCCCTGTTAAACCTTGAGTTCTTTTGTAAAGGAGCCTTGTCTTATTTCTCCGTTCATTCTCAGCACCATACCTGATCCATAATTGGAGTTCAGGAAATGTTTTGAATGAGTGGCTGAATGAATTTGTGTGTGAACAAATAACTTTTTTTGGGGGGGGGGGGCTGGGGCAGGTTTGAACCCTCCACCTCTGGTATATGGGGCCAGTGCCCTACAGTCCTTTGAGCCACAGATGCCACCCATGACTTTTTATTTTTTTAGAGACAAAATCTCAAGCTGTCACCCTGGGTAGAGTGCTGTGGCATCATAACTCACAACAACCTCCAACTCCGGCTCAAGCAATCCTCTTACTTCAGTTTTTCTATTTTTAGTGGAGATGGGGGTCTCACTTTTTGATTAGGCTGGTCTCGAACTTGTGAGCTCAAGTAATTCAATGGCCTCAGCCTCCTGGAGTCCTAGGATGACAGGCGTGATCAAATGACTTTTTTTTTTTTTTGCTATTTTTGGCCAGGGCTGGGTCCAAACCTGCCACCTATGGCATATGGGGCCGGCGCCCCACCCTTTTGAGCCACAGGCGCCACCCAATGAAATGACTTTTTCGCTGAGTTTAATACTGACATTTCCAAATGCCTGCTCCTTATGTGGTACATACTTTAATTTTGGCATGTCCAAGACCAAACTCATTCCGGAGTCTCCCTTCTTGGGTTCTCCATACCCAGGTTAAATCATACCCCAAACATAAGTCATTTGAGTCAGAAACCTTGGAATCTTTTGACTCCTTACCATATAATGGACACCTAGTTTTCTTTTTTTCTCTCAAATATCTCAGAATCTTAACCTTGTTCCTTTTCTTTATTCCTACCATTGAAGTTCTTACTCAGAACTACACAGGGGTACTTAACAGTGCAGGCTCTATTGCTGCAGTTGCTGGCCACCTCAGTTGTGTGGCTTTGGTCATATGACTTAACCCATTTCGTGAGGATTATGTCCAACACATAGGACATGCTCTGTTGTTGGGTCACGTCACCATCTGTGTCTATGTCTCCCTAAGTGGCCTCGCAACTGGCCTTAGTCCAGTCTCCTAGTTTGTCTTGGTAGCTCCATGAACTTTATCTTTCTGGGGTTCATATCTAATCAGGTCACCCTGAGAAACCTTCTCCATCCCCCACTGTCCATAGAACAAGTTCTGAGCTCTTCAGTCTCTCTACCTTCAGACCCCAGCTAAGGCTATTCCCTGCCACTTCTCCTGGGGTCCCTGTACTTTTGTGTTTTTTGCCTTTGGTGTTCCCACTATGTGGAATGACCTTCTTCCCAGGTCACCACCTATCAGAATAGCACTCTTTTTTCAAGGCCTAGATGGATCAAGTATCACCTGACCTCTGCTGTCCTCATATCACACTGCCCTGCAGTGACTGGCTCGCCATTGTCCTTCTCTGACGGGACTGTGTATTTTGAAGCTTTCAGATTCTCCCTCATCCTCTGTTGTGATCTCTCTTCACTTGTCCTGAAACTCAGTTCTCCGGGTAGATGGAAGCTACCAGAAAGCAGGTTTCAACTTAGTAGATAAACATTTAGTTAAATAAGCTGAGGATTTCACATTGTCTTTGCCTGTTTTTCTTTTTTTTTGGCTGGAGCTGGGTTTGAACCTGCCACCTCCAGCATATGGGGCCGGTGCCTTACTCCTTTGAGCCACAGGCACCGTCCCTGTTTTTCTTTTCTTTTTTTTGAGACAGAGCCTTAAGCTGTCCCCCTGGGTAGAGTGCCGTGGCATAGCTCACAGTAACCTCCAACTCCTGGGCTCAAGCAAGTCTCCTGCCTCTGCCTCCCAAGTTGCTGGGACCACAGGCACCCGCCACAACGCCTGGCTATTTTTTTTTTTTTTTTCGGTTGCAGCCATCGTTGTTTGGTGGGCCCGGGCTGGATTCAAACCCGCCACCTTAGGTGTATGTGGCTGGCACCTTAGCCACTTGAGCCACAGGTGCCAAGCCTTCTTTTTTTCTTCATTTTCTTGTTTAATTGTTATTGAAGTCAGAAGCTTATGGTAAAGGTTTATTCCCACTGAGGAGAATGGCTGCTTGCTTCAGGAACTCTGCAGTGAATTCAGGCTGCTTTTCTGTGGTCTGCTTGACAGGTGCCATCTGTTGGCAGTGGGCCAGATACTAGAATTATAGCAACATTTGTCTTGGGGGGAAATTTGGGATACAGGTTTTCTTTTCTTCCCTTTGTTGTTCTACCTTACAGAAAGGGGCAGTCCCTGGCCCTCTCAGACTAGAACTGCTGCATACATGGTGGGTGTCTGCCTTCTTCCAGCTGCCTGACACCAACAGAGTGGAGAGGGTCAAAGGCTGAAGTGGGGGAGGAGCGGGATGAGGTTTATATATCAGAGGAACGAGAAACTCTTCGGTGCCCCTCTGTAGCTCAGCCTGACAGCCCTGTCCTTTTCTTCATCCAGTGGGACATAGGGGCTACAGTGGAAGGGGCCGTGATCATTTGGAATAGATTTTGCATGGAAGATTTGAGATTTTTTTTTTTTTTTTGGAGACAGAGCCTCAAGCTGTCCCCCTGGGTAGAGTGCCATGGCTTCACTGCTCATAGCAACCTCCAACTCCTGGGCTCAAGCGAGTCTCCTGCCTCCGCCTCCCAAGTAGCTGGGACTACAGGCGCCCGCCACAACGCCTGGCTATTTTTTTTTTTTTTTTGATTGCAGCCATTATTGTCGTTTGGCGGGTCCGGCCTGGATTCGAACCTGCCACCTTAGGTGTACGTGGCTAGCGCCTTAGCTGCTTGAGCCATAGGCGCTGCCGGAAGATTTGAGATTTAAAGCAAAGATATTTTTCAGCAGAACAACTGCTTTTCAGGTATCTCATGTGGATCTGCCATATCATAAAATAGATAAAAGAGCTGCTGATGTTAAATTTGAGTAGGGGGCACCCACTCTTACTCCTGATACCTTTCAAGACAGAGCATTTTTGTTTTGTTTTGTTTTTGTTTTTTTTCGAGATAGAGCCTCAAGCTGTTGCCCTGGGTAGAGTGCTGTGGCATTTTAGCTCACAGCAACCTCCAACTCCTGGGCTTAAAGGGTCCTCAAACTTTTTAAATAGGGGGCCTGTTCACTGTTCCTCAGACCGTTGGAGGACTGGACTGCGGGCCCCGGGATGAGTCGGCTGCTAAGCAGGGCAGGCAGGGACAGCAAAAACACCTGGCGGGCCAGATAAATGTCCTAGGCAGGCCACATGTGGCCCACGGGCCTGTAGTTTGAGGACGCCTGGAAGCAATTTTCTTGCCTCAGTCTCCCAAGTAGCTGGGACTACAAGCACCTGCCACAACGTCGGTCTGTTTTTTGGTTGTAGTTGTCATTGTTGTTTGGCAGGCCTGGGATGCATTTGAACCCACCAGCTCTGGTGTATGTGGCTTGCGCCTTAGCCACTTGAGCTACAGGTGCTGAGCCCAAGGCAGAGCATTTTTGGAAACAATCTGTGAAAATCAATCCCCTTTAACTTCGTTTCTTCCAGTTCTCTGGGAAGGAAACAGTCCATTGTTGTAGCCCTCTGAGTGTCCCTTTGTGAAGCCCATTGTGGTTTACCCTCAAGCCTGTGTGTTTCTAAAGCATGTGGTGGGGCAGTTGGGTCCTAAGTTTTCACATCGGACCCAGCTTTGTGCTCTGTTGGACAGTGGCCACCTCATGGTCTCTGGCCTCCTGGAGGTGATACATGGTTCTGCAGAGGGGAGGCTTTGACAAAGGATGGAAAGTCCTGTCAGCTCTGCCATCCAGATCCTCCCGGTTCCCTCCAACTTTACTGCTGTAACCCTGGTCCAAGCTACCACACTGCCTTACACATGGGGAGAGAGAGAGTTCTTCTGGTCCTGCTACTCCTGTGAGGCCCTCTAAAGGCTTCCTATTCCTTTTTTTTTTTTTTCTTAATTTTTTTTTTTATTTTTTGGCCTGAGCTGGGTTTGAACCCACCACCTCTGGCATATGGGGCCAGCACCCTACCCTTTTGAGCCACAGGCGCCACCTCAAGGCTTCCTATTCTTTCTTTCTTTCTTTTTTTTCTTTTCTGGTTTTTGGCTGGGGCTGGGTTTGAACCCGCCACCTCCAGCATATGGGACCAGCACTCTACCCTTTTGAGCCACAGGCGCCGCCCCAAAAGGCTTCCTATTCTTAGGATAAAACCCCAATCCCACCTCGGTGTATAAAACTCCATGTGAACTGGCCCTTCATTCTTCCTCCACTCTCTTCTTGGCTTCTCCACCCATACCCATCAGGCCTATTCCTACCTGGTACCTTTTGGAATGATCTCCCTCCTACTCTGGTTGGCTCTACTTATTCAGGCTCAAATGTCACCTCCACAGAGAAGCCTTGTCCTGACAGGCTGAACTTGGTTGCTTTACCTGCCCAGGCAGCCCTCCTCCGGTACTCTTTGTGTGTTGCTCCATTTTATGATACTCTCCCTATCTCATTGTCTTGTTTCCTTCTATATTGTCTCTTCCATTAGAAAATAAGCTTCATGTGGCCAAGGATGTTTGTGTAACCTTAGTGCTCAGGATAGCAGATGGCATGTGATAGATGCCCAGTACATTTTAAAATCATAATAAATGAAGTTTGGGAGAAGCTCAGAACAATGATCGGCCCCTTCCAGGAGATTAGGGGCTGCCTAGGAGAGGCTATCTCCTACTAGCATTCAGGGGTCAGGCTGGGATGACTCTGGAATCCTGTGAGGCCTAGTTATTTTCTTTGGTTTTCATGATATACTAGCATTCTCACACCTAACCATTTTGTTCCCTGCTGGCCTGAGAGGGTGTACCTCCCAGCGAGGCCTCTGTCTTTCCTCTCAGGCTAGTCTGGGAAAGAGCAGGTAGTGAGAGTCCTCTAAACCCAGATAGGACTTGCTGTTCAGCTTCAGCCTGAAATTGATTTCTTACAGCCCCTGCCTTTAACCAGCCCTGTGAACAGAGGGAGGGGTCTGCCTCCCCTGCCACTTGTGGGAGGCAGAATGATACAGCCACTTGGCCCACAGGCCTCCAACCTTTTCCCCTTCTCTAAATGATACACAATGGCAGTTGGGCTGCACCTTTGTTTTATGAGTCACCAGTGATAGCCCGTCATAAATTGTTATTTCCTATGCTTTCAGAGCAGCTTTATCAGGCGTCTCCTGTGCAATCCGGGAAAGGATTTGATATGGGGTCAGTTAACATGTTGTCTTGTTGAAATCTGTCATTGTACCCATATAAGGCAAACTCCTTGGGTTACTTTTTACCTTGGCAGAATCACAGGAATGTCAAGGTAACCAGGCCACCTCAGCATAGCTCTGACTCTCACTCCGTCACCTGACTCACCCTCCCTCCCCCATGACTCACCCTGTAGCTCAAGGCTATGCCTGCAGCATTGTGGCCGCTAGAATCCACCAGGGGCCTCTGGGGACCGCCCTTGATTTTCCTCTTCCTGACAGTAGACCAAATGGGAGAAGCCATGTGAGACACATCTCATGGGGCCTGAAAGAGCAAGGATGGAAATGGAAAGGAGCCTTAGCAAGGTTTCAGGTTAGTTAGGGGATCATGTGGGTCCCAGTCTCTGCCACGTAGCAGCTGTGTGACCACAGGCATTTAGAGTCTTATCTGTAAAATTAGAACACTTTGAACAAATCCTGGAACACAGTAAGTGCTCAATAAATGTGAGTCATTTGTGCAGTTACATTAAGGTAAGCCTAATAAGCATGCCACTTGCTGTCTTCCATTAGGTCTCAGCCCCTTAGTAGCTTTAATGGGGGGCATTTTGAGATGATACAGAGTCTTCTTCAGTCCTCTTCTCATGTCATGAGAGTACTCAGGACCACTGAGGTCCTACCTGGAAAACAGCCCACACATTCACAGTAACCTTGCCCTATTCCCTTCCAACCTTACCCTCCACACAGAATAAGCCACTTCCCCATTGTTCCAGGGCCAGGAGTCATATCCGCTGCTGCCTCTGACATCACACCACTCCTGGAGACAACCATCCTTTCACGCTTGCTGTGTGGTTTGGCCAGGCCCTAGTACCAGTCCCAGGAAGGCTTGTAGGTGGGGCAAGCCAGGGTGAGAGTCTAACACTATTATTCTGCCAGGGCAGATGGTTTCACCTTTTTTAATGGAGCAATTATGAGTCAGAGGTTTCAGTCTCTATATACTGGTTCCTCCCAATTCTGTAATTATTCTTTGGTTTTTCTTACTTTTTTAGATCCTCCCAAGATACTATTAATATTGTCCATCTCATGTCCAAGGAGTCTGAGATAGATTAAATATGGTAAAGAAAAAAAGAGACCCTAAATCCAGAGTGATTTCTTTCTTTCTTTCTTTCTTTTTTTTTTGAGACAGTGCCTCAAGCTGTCACCCTGGGTAGAGTGCCCTGGCATCACAGCTCACAGCAACCTCCAACTCCTGGGCTCAAGCAGTTCTGCCTCTGGCCTCCCAGGTAGCTGAGACTACAGGCGCCCGCCACAAATGCCCAGCTATTTTTTGTTGTAGCTGTCATTGTTGTTTGGCAGGCCTGGGCTGGATTCCAACCCTCAGGCTCAGCCACTTGAGCCACAGGTGCTGAGCCCCAGAGTGATTTCTGTCTTTCTTTCTTTCTTTCTTTCTTTCTTTTTTTTTTGAGACAGAGCCTCAAGCTGTCCACCTGGGAGGGTGGCATCACAACTCAGAGCAACTTCTAACTCCTGGGCTCAAGCCAGTCTCTGCCTCCGCCTCCCAAGTAGCTGGGACTATAGGTACCCACCACAACGCCTGGCTTTTTTTTTTTTTTTTTTGGTTGCAGCCATCATTGTTTGGCGGGCCTGGGCTGGATTCGAACCCGCCACCTTAGGTGTATGTGGCTGGCGCCTTAGCTGCTTGAGCCCCAGGCGCCGAGCCCCAGAGTGATTTCTTAACTCGCTCAAACTGTGTGCCCCACACCATCCTTGTGCCAGACAGTGGAGCCAACATATATTCACAGGAGGCTAAGGGCAAGGTTGGAGAGCTCTTTTTTTTTTTGAGATAGAGTCTCCCTGTGTTGCCTTCAGTAGAGTGCTGTGGCATCACAGCTCACAACAACCTCAAACTCTTGGGCTTGAGTGATTCTCTTGCCTCAGCCTCTCATGTAGCTGGAACTATAGGTATCTGCCACAAGTTGTAGTTGTCATTGTTGTTTGGCAGGCCTGGGCTAGGTTCGAACCTGCCAGTTCTGGCATATGTGGCTGGCACCCTAGCTGCTGAGCTACAGGCGCTGAGCCAATTGGAGAACTCTTGATGCATCACTAGCCTGCTGGCAAATTCCAAATTCCAAGTGTGGAATTTCTGGTCTGAGGCACCTCTTAGATGGACTTAGGGATCATTCACCCCCTCATCCAGTACTCTTTGAGCCCCTGCTAGGTACCAGTCCTGAAGCGGGGAAGCCTTGCTGAGCCTTGAAAATTGCAAGCAGATTGATGAACACTAAGCACCTCTGTGGGCTGGGTGCCAGTGTTTTTCTACTTCTGAGGGGAATTGATTATGTAGATAAATAAATGCCCTGAATTCTCTCAGTGCTCCAAACTCATCTTGCTTCTGAAAGGGATATTTTTTTTCTTGAGACGGGGTTTCACATTTTGGCCCTCAGTAGAATGTGCTGTGGTATCGTAGTTCACAGCAACCTCAAGCTCTTGGGCTCAAGTGATCCTGTTGCCTCAGTTTTTCATTTTTAGTGGAGATCTGACTCTTGAGTGGGGATGTCAAATGTGGAGATCTCACATTTTTAATGGTGGTCTTACTTTTGCTCAGGCTGGTCTGGAAGTCATGACCTCAACCAATCTGCCTGCCTTGGCCTCTCAGAGTGCTAGAATTAACAGGTGTGAGCCACTGTGCCCAGCCAACATGTTTTTGATGCTTGTACGTACCCAGGCTCCCATGTCCACCAAGTGAATCAGAATCACAGATTTCCATACTAACCCACTGTTGTCACTCACCCCTAGAACCCTCTCTCTGCTTTTGCTGTAGTAGGAGAAGGCTCTGACCTGGCCATGTGGACTGTTGATTTAGAATTCTTCAAAACATGGGAAAAGATCACTAAGGAGTTTCAATTGTCAAAGGCAAAACCCTTACCATTGTTAGAGATCACTCCTGGGGCCTGGCATATTCACCCTTTTACCAGCAAGGCCCAGTTTGTGAATTATGTGAATACCAGCAAAAACCAAGTTGCTTGCTAAAGAGATGAATGAAGGGAGAAAAAGGAGTGTTTGCCCTGCTTCCAAATGCCCCTTTCCTGTGGCACTCTGCACCTAGAAAGATCTGTTGGGGAGCTCCAGTGTAGAGGTGGGTGTCTGTAGCCCAAGGCAGAGGTGTGTAGGGCTTGTATTTGCCTAAATAGCAGTCCTGTCAGTACCATCTGATCTCTTCTCAAATGCCAGTGCCTCTTGTATGGATGAGCAAACCCTTAGTAGATTTGTCTGAACTAAACCTTTAATTCTAAAGACTGGACCTCTTAGGCTTCTGTTAGGGTTCCCAGCCACATGGTCTCAAGACTAGAATTGGCTCACGTGGGTATCTTTTTGAAAGATCAAAGTTTAAACCAGATGACCTTTAATTCCCCACCCCCATTCTGAAACCCGAGCTTAGCCGTAAGCACTGAAAAGTAAATGGGGTTTTTGTAGCTCAAACTCAACTGTTCTTCAGGTGAAGGGCCCTGTGTGCCTGATCATTTCACAGCAGAATGCCAGCTGGGGCCAAAGGAGGCAGAGGGCAAGGCCCCAGCCTCTGCTGCTGCCCTAATTTTAAAATGCTTTTTGGGAGTGGAAGTTTTCCTCTGTTAAAGGTAGCTATTTCAAGGTAGGCCTCACCCACCTCCTCTTCCTGGAGAGAAGCTCTGCTTGGAATGAGCGCTGCCTCCTCCCTCTGCCCTGTTGACCACCCTACCTTCACTTCAGACCCATATATTTTTCTGCAGGCAGACTGGGGGCGAGGGGGGGCAGCTTCTCCCTTAATGAGGACCCAGTTCTTTGGAATGTAATCCGAGTAGCTTTGGGTGAGTGGCTGGGTTAGTTGGTTGGTTTTCTGTGTGTGGGATAGCTCTGGAAAAGTGAGAAAAGAGACAGGCTCAGACTGGAGCCCCTTCCAACCCTGGGCCAACTATCCCCTGTTCCTCTGGGGTTTCTTTGAGCTCCAAGGGTCCAGTCTAGTCTAACAAATCCAGTGACAAGGCCTCTCTGGTTTTACCTGGGCCTCAGATTCCTCATTTATGGAATGAAACAGAGTAGTGTTTCTCAACCCTGACTTCATTTTATACTTACCTGGTGAACTTTTTCCAGGAGTCATCTCCAGGCAATCTGATTCATTTGGCCTATTAGGAGGTTTGGTCTTTTTTTTTGTAGAGACAGAGTCTCATTTTACTGCCCTCGGTAGAGTGCCGTGGCCTCACACAGCTCACAGCAACTTCTAGCTCCTGGGCTTAGGCAATTCTCTTACCTCAGCCTCCCAAGTAGCTGACTACAGGCACCCACCACAACACCCAGCTATTTTTGTTGTTGCAGTTTGGCCAGGGCCGGGTTCAAACTGGCCACCTTTGGTATATGGGACCAGTGCCCTACCCACTGAGCCACAGGAGCCACCAGGGCTTTTTTTTTTCTTTCTTTTTTTTTTTTTTTTTGCAGTTTTGGCCAGGGCCTGGCTTGAACCTGCCACCCGGTATATGGGGCTGCACCCTACTCCTTGAGCCACAGGCATTTTTTAAAAAAGCTTCCAGGTCTCATATATTTGTTGTCAATTGATTTGCAACAAAGGTGCATGACACTTCAATGGGGGAAAGAATTGTCTTTTCAACAAATACATAGTAGCGCAGGAGCTAGTGGGTATCTACCAGCTAAGAATAACGTTGGATCCTTCCTCACACTATTTAAAAAAATAACTCTAAATGGATCAAAAACCTAAATGTTACAAGCTAAAACTGTTAAACTCTTAAAAGAAAACACAGGTATTAATATTCACGACCTTGGATTAGGCGATGGTTTTTTAGATGTGACAGTAGAAACATGAAGAGAAATAGGTAAATTAGACTTTAGGCTTGGTGCCCAAAGCACAGTGGTTACCACGGTGCCAGCCATATACACCGGCGCTGGCGAGTTTGAACTGGGCCTGGGCCAGCTAAACAACAATGACAACTGCAACCAAAAAATAGCCAGGCCTGAGCAGTACCTGTAGCTCAAAGGAGTAGGGAGCCGATCCCATATGCCGGAGGTGGGGGGTTCAAACCCAGCCCCGGCCAAAAACTGCAGAATAAAAAAAAAAGAAAGAAAGAAATAGCTAGGTCTTGTGGCAGGCACCTGTAGTCCCAGCTACTTGGAAGGCTGAGGCAAGAGAATCACTTACACCCAGGAGTTTGAGATTGCTGTGAGCTGTGATGCCACCGTACCCTATTGAGGGCAACATAGTGACTATCTCCAAAAAAAAAAAAAAAAGTTAAGATTTTAAAACTAAACACTTTTTGTCTTCAAAAGACACTATTAAAGTGAAAAGACATATTACAAATTATATATCTGGTAAAGATCTAGTGTTCAGAATACATAAAGAACTCTTACAGCTCAACAATAAAAAGCCAGTTAAAAACAGGCAAAGGGGCTCAGCTCCTGTGGCTCAAACAGCTAAGGCGCCAGCCACGTACACCTAAGGTGGCAGGTTCAAATCCAGCCCAGGCCTGCCAAACAACAATGACGGCTGCAACCAAAAACTAGCCAGGCATTGTGGCGGGTGCCCAGCTACTTGGGAGACTGAGGCAGGAGACTCACTTGAGCCCAGGAGTTGGAGGTTGCTGTGAGCTGTGATGCCATAGCACTCTACCCAGGAGGACAGCTTGAGGCTCTGTCTCAAATAAATAAATAGGCAAAGGATTTGAATAGACATTTCTTCAAAGAAGATATACAAATAGTCAATATGGCTAATAAGCACAAGAAAAGATGCTCACAATTAGTCATTAGGGCAAATCAAAACCATGAAGAGATGTCACTTCACACCCACTTGATAGCTGGAATCAGAAAGTCAAATACTTTTAAAACAGAACCCTTGGCTCGGCGCCTGTGGCTCAATCCGCTAAGGCGCCAGCCACGTACACCTAAGGTGGCGGGTTCGAATCCCCAGCCTGGGCCCGCCAAACAATGAGGGCTGCAACCAAAAAATGGCCGGGCGTTGTGGCGGGCGCCTGTGGTCCCAGCTACTTGGGAGGTGGAGGCAGGAGACTCGCTTGAGCCCAGGAGTTGGAGGTTGCTATGAGCTGTGATGCCATGGCACTCTACCCAGGGGGGAAAAAAAAACTGCAACCAAAAAATAGCTGGGGCTCAGCGCCTGTGGCTCAAGTGGCTAAGGCGCCAGCCACATACACCTAAGGTGGTGGGTTCGAATCCAACCCAGACCTGCCAAACAACAATGATGATGGCTGCAACCAAAAAATAGTCAGGCGCTGTGGCGGGCACCTGTGGTCCCAGCTACTTGGGAGGAGGAGGGAGGAGACTCATTTGAACCCAGGAGTTGGAGGTTGCTGTGAGCTGTGATGCCCCAGCACTCTACCCAGGGGGACAGCTTGAGGCGCTGTCTAAAAAAAAAAAAAAATAGCTGAGTGTCACGGTGGACGCCTGTAGTCCCAGCTACTTGGGAGGCTGAGGCAAGAGAATCGCTTAAACCCAAGAGTTTGAGGTTGCTGTAGCTGTGACGCTACAGCACTCTACTGAGGGTGACAGACATAGTAAGACTCTGTCTAAAAAAAAGAAAGTGGGTTCGAGTGTATGAATGTGCGAACATTTGAGTATGTATGGAACTACATGTGAATGTGAGTATATAACCAAGTGGATATGTTTGAGCATATAAGCTACGAGTCTATATATATGTGGGTTAGTGCATAAGTCTGAGTCTGACTTTAAATGTTAGGATGAATGAGTGCATACCTGTGTGAGCATGTATGTGATTTTACACATGAGTATGTGTGCAGAGAGTGGCTGGAGGTCTGCTAAAGCAAGTGAGGAATGTCAGCAGGGCAAGTCTTATTTGGTAACATTTTACTTTTTCCAATGATAGGTATGTTCCGGAGGTTGCTCTAAAAACCCTGCTCCTATTTGAGAAATAACAGGGTAGCACCCATGTTTTCTGCTGAGGGATTTGCATATATTAGCTCACTCAATCCTCCTCAAAGCCACTGGTGAGCTCCTTTCCTATTCAGAAGACGGACTTCAAGTGGTGAACCTGAGTATGATTGGCTGTGTGAATGGAAATTGGGAGACTCTGCTTCACTCTTGGTTTATTTATTTTTTTATTTTTATTTTTTTTGAGACGGAGCCTCAAGCTGTCCCCCTGGGTAGAGTGCCATGACATCACAGCTCATAGCAACCTCCAACTCCTGGGCTCAAGCGAGTCTCCTGCCTCTGCCTCCCAA
>CAUYQV010017134.1:0-18137 GCA_963574575.1 Galagoides demidoff | reverse complement strand
CTATCCCCCTGGGTAGAGTGCCATGGCATCACAGCTCATAGCAACCTCCAACTCCTGGGCTCAAGTGAGTCTCCTGCCTCAGCCTCCCAAGTAGCTGGGACCACAGGCGCCCACCACAACGCCCGGCCATTTTTTTTGGTTACAGCCATCATTGTTTGGCGGGCCCGGGCTGGGGATTCGAACCCGCCACCTTAGGTGTACGTGGCTGGCGCCTTAGCCGATTGAGCCACAGGCACCGAGCCTAAACTCTGCTAGTTCTTTGTGCAGTAAAAGGCCATCTGCATTAATCTCCTCTGAGGGATCTGTGGGAGGGAAGCATTTTCCTCCCATCACCACCAAAGAGGATCTTCCTCTGCCATAAGGGATATAAGCTCTTCTACCCATATCTCAGGGCTTGAGCTACTCCCTTGATCTCTGCCCCAGACAAATGCAAGTCTCCACAATGGGTATCTTCTTTGCCTGTTTAATGGTCAGGAAATATCCTAGAAGATGTATCTTTTCCAGGACTTGCCATAATCTCTTTTATGGCCATTATTTCCCTGAGAGTGCTCACAGACCCAGCAGGGTGTTTGTAAGCTGTATCCCCAATAGGCTAGAATTTCAGAAAAGACAAGAAACTTGCTAGCAATGGCTAGCTTAAATGTAAACTAGCTGACTTTTCTTTGTTCCAACTCACCCAGCTTATTTTTTAGTTTTCCTCTTTTTCTGCAGGTGCTTTCCCTTGCCAAGAATGGGGTCCTCAGTCCCCATTCTCCCAGCATAAGAAATTAGAAATTTCAAGATTGCTAATGCCATTTAAGCAAATCACTTAATTTTTATCTAACTCCTTTTCTTTTTTTTTTAAATCTACCTCCTTTTCTTAAACTGAATTATAATACAACCATCATTACACATTAGCATGGCCATGTTTACAGTAATATTCTTATAGAAATAATAGCATCCGAGAAAGAGTTACTTTTGTAAGTACTAGTTTTTTTGTTTTGGGGGGTTTTCTTATAGAAACTACTTATAGCTTGGGGGCTCTAGTAGTTCCTATGATCTTTGTGCCTGCAGATTTCTACAATCCTGATTCATGGTAAATGTAGGTTATCTTCTTTTCTTGAGCTGCTGAAGTTTATCCAGGCTACTGTGTATCTCTATCCCAGCACTTCTGTCCATTATCCTTCCCTTCCAGTGGAAAGCTCATTAAAAATTGGCCTGTTCTTAGCCAGGCATTGTGGCAGGTGCCTATAGTCCCAGCTACTTGGGAGGCTGAGACAAGAGAATCACTTAAGCCAGTGGTTCTCAATCTGTGGATCCCAACCCTTTAATAACAATGAAAATACATCCTGCATATCAGATATTTACATTACAATTCATAACAGTAGCAAAATTACAGTTATGAAGTAGCAATGAAAATAATTTTATGGTTGGGGGTCACCACAACATGAGGAACTATATTAAAGGGTCCTGGCATTAGGAAGGTTGAGAACCACTGACTTAAACCCAAGAGTTTGAGGTTGCTATGACCTGTGAAGCCATGGGACTCTACCCAGGGTGACAGCTGGAGACTCTGTCTCAAAAAATAAAAAATTAAAAAAAATTGGCCTTCTCTGAAGCTTGTTAAACATGCTGCAAGTTCACAATCTATATAAGCCTGATTGTTGTCAGTAATTCTAGGATCTCAGGAAGAGGGACAAATACTCTCACCATATATCAAGATGGATATATTAGATGGACCTTCTGTAACTCAGGTTTTCCCACAATCTCTCTGGCCTTTCTGTGCTGAGAGTTATATCTAGCCTAAAATTGATTTCCTAATGAATTAGATGTAAATGTGAGTTTCCTCACAGTACTGGACACTCACAATGTCTTTCTTTATATGAACGTCATCTTAACCTCGAGGACTTCTAAATACTATAAAAAAACAGAATAATGAGGTTGTGGAAATATTCTTCTAAGAGTTTTTAAAAATGTATAAATTTCCACTGTGGGGTAGACATGATATTATATTACCTGAATGTGGGCCAGATGACTTGGAAGGGCATTGTTCTACCCCAAGATAACCTCAAAGAACGTCATCTGAAAGGATGGAGAAATGAAGCTGAAATCCAGTGATATCTTTGCTCATCAACATTTGTACCCTGGCTTAGGGCTATCTATGTCTACCTGGAAGAAAAATACTTTTTAAAATTTGCACAAAGGTACTATAGAAGGTAAGGAACCCTAGCTCCAACTCCAATCATCTCTGAGTTTAGATTTTGTTCACCACACTTTTCAATTTCTTATAACAAGTATCCTATTCTGTGACAATTTAAGGAGTATCATTAGGTGCCATGGTCAGTGTCCCCCATTTTTCCTGAAATATGTGAAATTATCAGTGCTACTTAGAAGCTCTGGTCCCAGAGCATTATTCCAAACTAAATATAAAATAATCTCTATGCCTGTAACTGAAAGGAGTGAGAATAATTCATAGTGCTAGATATTATCAACTCATCAAAAGCATTTTTTAAATCTGCAAACTCATGACATTTCCAAATCTGGACCTTGATGTATCATGCTATCTTGTGTGTTTAGTACCTGTTTTGAGTTTTTCTAACTATATTTCTTCCCTAAATATTGTCTCTTAAAGAAGCCACTAAGGAGTCAGAACACTCGGATTCAAGCCCTGCCTTTACAACCTGACTCACCTTTTGACCTTGAATGCAGGTCACTTGAGTTCTCAGGGCATTTCCTTCCCTGTAAGGCACAGGAACAGTCAAAGAAAAACTAGCCTCTGACTCCACAGGGATGTTGTAAAAATAAATGAGATGTAGACGTCTATAGTCACTCTAAGCTCTTGGCAATGAAAAAGCTTAAAGAGATATAAGGTTTCCACAGTTATTCTTTATTTTTTTCAGCCTTACAAGTGAGAAACATTCCACCTTGGCACATTTGGAGGAATACAGCCTGACTGACTACTTACTCCCCTTGCTCTGTAGCTTTGCCTTTTCTACATTTACAAAGGCAATTGTAATTCTGACTGTTGACTCAGTGAAATTAATAAGGATCTGCCATAGCCTCAGGCAACAAAGAAGAGTGGTCACACTCTGTGTGGGATGAACTATCTGCCACCAGTTGGACATCACACAGCACATGCCCCTACAGTGGGTGTTTAAAAAAAAGTCTCTAATGAAACAAAGAAAGTGTTACATTGCAAAAAAAGAGGAAGTTACTAGGGTAGAGTTCCTACAGAGAATATTGATCTCACAGAGTCTACAAGTGCAGAGGTAGGAGACTTCCAGCACTGTCTTTTAGGGAAAAAAGACATTTTGCCAGTATCAGAGATACACTCACTCTCCTAATGCTAAAGTGGTTGTGAAAGAAAACCACAAATAACTAAAGTTCGTGATACTCTCCCCTGCTCTCGAATGAAGAGTCTGAAGAGTCTTACAGATAAGTACTCTATAATCCGTGGAGCTCACATAAACTCTTGTGTGGCTTTGATCTCGTTCTGACATTCAGTAGAAAACCTGACCCATAGATTAAAGGAAAGGAAAGTATCACAGTGAAGAGACGCTTACAAAAGGTAGCTCTGATTAAAGATGTGTTTTGGAAAACATTCGCTGGGAAGACACATTGGTGTGCCAGCATGGATTTCTAAGCCTAGTGCATCAAGCTAACATCTTTGTCTTACTCTCACAGGGGCCCAAAGTTGACTCACAGGCTTTGACCATCTTCATTTACTCTTTCCATAAATATGCATTGAGCACAGTGATGGAAATTACTGGTGGTATCCCCAAATCTATTCTCACCTCCTGTATAGTCAGGGTTTTTCAGAGAGACAAGGCCAATAAGATGTACAGAAGCAGACACAGATACTTGAGAGGAGATCTATTAAGGGAATGGCCCACATTCTGTCCCCCCCACAATAGGCCATCTGCGCACTGGAGACCCTGGCATGCTGGTAGCATGGCTCAATCCAACTCTAAGACCTCAAACCAGGGAAGCTGATATGTAACTCTCATTCGAGAACCTGAGAACCTACCAGGGATATGGGAGATAGTCATGGTGCTCATAGAATTCCTGAACTCCCAAGGCCAGAGGGCTTTGAGTTCTCATGTCCAAGAACAGGGGATGAAGACTGTATCCCAGTACGGAAGCTAGATTAATATATATTCACCTTTTCTCTCATTTTGTTCTTCCAGGCCCTCAATAGAATGAATGGTGCCTGCCTACCGGGAAGGAGGATCTTCCTTACCTAGTATACTCAAACTCACATGCTAATCACTTCTGAAAACACCTCCACGGACACACCCCCAAATAATGCTTTACCAGGTTTCTAGGTTTGAGAGGTAGATAGGTTGACTTCTTAGCAGAGCTCCTCACCTCAATCTTGGGGCATATAGGGGAAAGTTGCATACGTGCAATCCCTGGGGACTCATCAAAACCACAGAAGATGAAAAAAGCACAAGGTGCCAGGACAGGCCGTACTCGGCCTGGGTGTTCCAGAGTCAACAGGTAGGAGGGCTTAAGCTCTTAGAACTTCTGATATGTAGTTAGATTACAAAACCTGTCTTACTTCCCCTGCAGGGATAAAACTAGTTTCTCCTGGGCAGTGCCTGTGGCTCAAAAGAGTAGGGCACTGCCCCCATATACCAGAGGTGGCGGGTTCAAACCCGGCCTCAGCCAAAAGCTTCAAAAAAACAAAAAAAAACTAGTTTTCCTCTCCCTTTCTAAGTAGCCATGGCTGTCTAGTCTGTTAGCAATCCCCTACCTTTTACTCAGCCTCTCTCTCTATCCAATCTTCCTGGGGACTTGGGATTCTTTCAACCCTATCTTTTGGCATTTTTGCATTTGCATATGCACCTTTGTTAGAAATCAGTAAAAGCAGGGCCCAGGTTCAGTGGCTCATGCCTGCAATCCTAGCACTCTGGGAGGCCGAGAGGGAGACCGCATCTCTAAAAATAGCCAGGCATTGTGGTGGGTGAAAAGTAGCCAGCTATATAGGAGGCTGAGGCAAGAGAATCACCTAAGCCCAGGAGTTTGAGGTTGCTGTGAGCTATGACACCATGGCACTCTACTAAGGGCTACAAAGTCAGACTCTGTCTCAACAAAAAAAGAAAGAAATCAATAAAAGCCTTCTGAAGAGGCCAGAGAGGGGCTGCATTTTCTCCATTTACTCATCCTGAGATAATGTAAGCCTTCTCCAGGTATTTGTAGATTTTTTTGTTGTTGTTGTTTGTTTGTTTGGTTTGGTTTGTTTCTTTTTGTAGTTTTTGGCCAGGGCTGGGTTTTAACCTGCCCCTCCAGCATATGGGGCCAGCACCCTACTCCTTGAGTCATAGACACCACCCTGTACACTTTATTTTAAACTGGCATAAATTATTCTTCTTCAGCGTCATCTTCCCAGTCAGCTTTCAAACCAGGTAGGGGTTCAAGTGCAAAGACCCCTGACACCTAGGTATTCCTTACTCCCATCAAATTGACGATCTGCAATGAACCCTGGCACTTCCTGCCTAAGCTAGTAGCTGTCTAACTAGAACCTAAATTTTCTAGCCAATCTTCCAGGGAAGGGTGGCAACCTAAGTTTGCCCTAATGGAAAGTGAACAGAAGAAATCAGGGCAACTTTTATATCACTTACTTTAAAGAAAATCCTTGATCTGGCAGTGCCCCTAACTCAGTGGGTAGGGCACTGGCCACATACACTAAGGCTGGCAGGGTAGAACCTAGCCCAGGCCTGCTAAAACATCAATGACAACTGCAACAAAAAAAATAGACGGGCGTTGTGGCAGGTGCCTGTAGTCACAGCTACTAGGGAGGCTGAGGCAAGAGAATTGCTTAACCCAATAGTTTGGGGTTGCTGTGAGCTACGATCCCACAGCACTCTACCCAGGGCAACAGCTTGAGACTATCTCCAAAAAAAAGAACATAAAACAAAAAAAAAAAGAAGGAAAGAAAATCCTTGCCCTGAACTTCTCCTCTCTCTTGCCTGCTTACTAAAAAATGGCAAAGTCAAGCCCTCTGCCATGGACTATGATGTGAGAGGGAAATAAAGATCTGTGTTTTGAAGTCTCTTTGTTGTGTCAGCTTAGCCTGCACCTTTACAAAGAGAAGCGCCTTCTGAGTGCTAGATCCTGTACCATATGCTGAGGATTCTGCTTAGCAAAACACACACTGTTCATGTCCTGATAGAAAGTATTAATCTAATGTCTATTCTAGTCTTCTGTCTGGAAACAAAACCTGTGGAACAAGTGTTATCATACTCAACAATCAAAATAAAACAGGGGAGGAAACAAGAGTATAGTGTAGATGAGAAGCTGGGCTTCGGTGCCGTACAGTTGTAAGTTCAAGGTCTTGTACTATCCCTACTAAAATATCCTTGGGCAAATCATTTAATGTCTGTAAATCTCATTTTTGTTCTTGTGAATCCAGTGTAATATAAATAGTAATATATACCTAACGAAGTTGGGATGACGATAATAAAAAAAAAATAAGAATGTATATTAAATTCAAGGGCTTAAACTGGGGCTTGAGTTTACCATGTTGAATTCAGAGTTCAGTCCTGTTACATGAAGCAGGTGTCATCATTCCCACTTTGTAGATGAGAAAATGGAATCTCAGAGAAAACCTTACTTAAATGGCTAAGAGAGCATTTATTTCCAGGTTTCTGATTCCAAAGCCCATACTACTACACCAGACATAGCTCAGTCAGAGCCAGTAATCACTGCTCAGCTACTAATCCAATGAGGGCAATTCTTGAAGGTTGTATCAGTTTCCTTCCATGGCCTACCACACAGGTGAAAGCCTTATGAGAGTAGAATGTCCAGCTGTCGGCCTCAATGGACAAGTTAGCACCCTTTTCCATGTTCCCCACAGCACTTGTACGTCTGTCATAATTCAGTTCGCTCTAGCTTATAATCGTTTGCTCATCTAATATCCCCCAATACAATGTGAGCACACAAAATTGGGACTGTTTCTTAAATATCTGCCACAGGGCTTAATATGATCCCTGGCATAGGCACTCTATGAATGGCTGTCATAAATAAATAAATTAATGAGCATTAAAACCTGGAATGTGAATGAAGAAAACCCTGCCTACTAAGGAAGTTGTTTGATACAAAGGAAATGGGAGCACTGGAAATAAATAAATGGCAACTAAATTAATCATGCATAAGAAATTAATACATTGCAGCCTCTGGGGGTGGAAATGAATATTTTCCAAAAGTTATATGCCAATTGCTTTGACCTCAAAGACATAATGAAATGTTATATATCATCCTTTAGGATCCAGTTAACAAAAGCATTTTTAACCTCAACTGAAACTGAAATATTATACAGTTGTGTGTTAGGAAAATTATAGCAAGTGATATAATTGAGGCACCAATAGTATAAACAAAATAGAAAAATTAAGATTTTGTTCTTGAGGTAAGGTAGATTTAATTAGAGAGCAATAAGGAAGAAATTGTTGGCTGTTAAAAACCCTAACTGCATTTATTGTGCATTTTCAGTGGGTCTAGAAGTTCAAGGCACTGAGTCTTTATTCTCCCTAATTCCACATCAAAGCTTCCAGCTTTCACTCTTTACCATAGAAATATTTCTAGCAAAACTCTAAATAGAATGGTCTGGATTAGCCCATTTTTTTTCTCTCAAATGTAACAAAGAGAGGAAGATAATCTTTCTAAAATAACTGGAAAAGAATTAGAAACAAACAAACCAAAAAAAAAAAAAATCTGTAAATTGCATTAAAAAAGCTAAAGGGGAAGTAAGTAAACTGCCCAGAAAGAACAGTGCCTGGTGTGAAATTTACTGACTCACAAGGAATGAAATGCTAGGAAAATAAAAATAGCAACAAAAGTTTCAAAATACTTTTTAAAACAAGAATAGAAAAATGTAGCAGGAAAGACAATAACTCACAATATTCTTCCACACTGGCCAGCAAATATTATCATCAGCCCAAAGAATTTTGGTTGGTGTGAAGAACAAACAGAAAGACCAGATACCTTAGTGTAGGAGAGGAAAGGAGGTGTGGTAGAGAATTTTCTATGTACATAAAGAGTTTAATTGCAACTTAATTTATTTTTAAATTCAGAGAAGCTAAAGGAATGTTCTCCATGTCTGTGACAAGGAGAACACAAAGAAACAATGGGTATTTAAATTTTCTGGAAATCTAAGAAATAAACCCTAAAATGTCACACTTTTGTGGTGAAATGAGAAATTAACGTGATAAATGCAAAACTAAGGCAGAAAGCATTTTGAACCTCTCATCTCAAACTGTGGTCACAATTGAAAAGCCATCAACTAAATTAATATGTGAAGATTCCAGAAAAATCTTCTAAAAGTTATCCATGGACTTAGCACAGTCAAAGTGAGGCTCACTAGTTAAATGAGTAAGAGAGGAAAATTTTTTCTATATCACGAGTAATGCTCAAATTCTCCCCATCTCTCTCTCTCTCTCTCTCTCAGCACCAAGGACAGCAGCTCTCAGTTTTACACAGATATCAAAGACATTCGAAACAGAATGATACTTATCTCAGGCCCTCATTTGGATTCAGATTACATGTCCTTGTCACTTAACACAAAGTTTTAAGCACCTGATCTGCGATGCTATTTTACTTATTTAGAATATCATTATCTGTATTTATTAAAATAGCAGACATTTTACCAAGTTCTCAGAGTAAATTTTTAACAAGACTGAGGATCAGAAATTATCAGAGCTAGAAAGATCCTTCCAGAGTCTTTAGCCCAACCTCCACTTTGTAAAGATGAGAAGAATGAGGACAAGAGGTCATCCGCATTTCCCCTAAACAGAGCTAATGGGTTTAATAGAACTTGTCAGGATATTATGGAAATGATAGTGCTTGTATGTACTTAAATTTGTTTTTTAATCCTGAAGGTTTTTTTTCCTACTGGTTCATTTTACTCAAATATGTGGAGTTTTTATTCAACCATACTCCAATGATCATTTGTAACACAGAAAATGCCACAACCAAAATGAGAAAATCTAGCCCTTGACCCTAACATGTTTCCATTTCCTAACAATAATTTAACAATGATATGCCTATTTATGAAACTTTCTATTTTTCCCAAACACATGACCAATGTCTCCACACTCCATCTGCCACATGCCAAGGGGTTCAAAAGCATAACTTAAGTTTATTCTTAATTTTTTGTCACAAAGAGGATCATATTACCTGAATTACCATTTGATGCGAATTTAGAGGAAATGCATCCAGTAAGTTAATACATTCATATTCAATTCAGGTATCTCTTCCAGAAAGCCAAGCATGTGACTTCTGAGCCAGGCATTCCACCTCTTCACTTTCATCAGGCCCCTTGCCTACCTGTAATAATACATTTACCTCATCGTATCAAAATTATTCTTTTAGGTGTATGCCCTCCAGTTCTAGTAACAACTAGGACAAGTGCAAAGTGCTTTCTATTCATTTGTTCTCTGTATTCTCAAGATGTGCTACCTGAAAGACAATGCTTTATACACTGGAGCTATAACTATGATTAAGACATTATTCCTTTCCTCAGATAATTTAAATTTGAATTAAGCGAGATAGAGAAGAAACTTATAATACTCTATCACAAGAGAAAGTAAACAGTCTCCAGTGTCTCAAGGTCAGGGTTTAAATCTTAATTCTGCCACTCCTCAAACACTTGGAAAATTAATTAAATGTAGCTGAAAATGCAATGATGGTGATAATACTTCTAAGAATTGTTTTAAAGATTAAATGATGATGATGAAAAACTATTCTTGGCCATAATAAGTGCTAAATAATACGAGGATCTACACAATGCAGTAATATTGGTGGTGTGCACATGAATACTGAAAAAACAGAGGGGAGGAAAAAATCCAAATAAAATTTTTTAAAAACACAGAGAAAGGGTGCATAGATTTTACCCAAGACCTAACTACCTCCTGTTATACTATATATATATATAAATGAACAAATATATATATATATGTTCTGGAGAATAAAATGAAATAAATCATTTTATTTAGCAATAGGTGGTTACTTGGTTAAGCCAATAAAGGCTGCAGGAGAGTTATGGAAGGCTTCCTGAAGGAAATGGTATTTCCATTAAGGCAGGAAAGATGAGTAGTATTAATCACTTAATGAGTGGCAGAAAGCAATCCAAGTTGAGATAGTACTTTTTGCAAAGACCCAGAGATAAGAAAGCACATCATCCTTTCAGGGAACTACAGACAGTTCTGTTTAACTGTGGCGTCAAATCAGAGGGATGCTGAGGATGACCCAGGGTGAGGCTGGAGGACAAGCAGTAGCCAGCTCCTGAGAATCGCAGGTGCTCTGTAGATAACAGTGAGAGCAGGAGAGGACCACCAAAGAGTTTTAGTCATGGAAGTAACATAATAGGATTTGCATTTTTGAAAGATAACACAAATTATAATCCAAAGAACAAATTGGGAGGGGGGTGTAATGGTGAAGTGGTAAGACCAAAAGAGAGATGCTTGGCCAAGAGACTGTTGCAATAATCAGTTAAACAGTTAAGCAGCGCCCTAAATATTCTGTATCACAAGTGCAATTATTAGCAAACAGTGTCTGACACTAAATGGATGCCTAATAAGCCTTTTTAAACCTTTGTTGAACTAAATAACACACTATAGTGAGTACGAAGCAGCATCTCTGCTGTCTCCCCAAAAGTTAGCTACATCTATTTCTCACATCTGCATCTTATGGGGTCCTATAAAATTAAAGGTTTTGACAGTCCTTTATAAGAGGAAGGTAGGGAGATAAAATAAGAAAATTGGGATCACAAAATGTAATCACTTTCCATTACTGGTGTTTAACAGGATTAAAATTCACTTTCATGATAATTGTGATGTTTTAGGTTTTATGTGTGTGCATAATTTATGTTTCTTGGAACATGATTAGACTTACAATCTGCCCAACCCATGAAATAACAGAAGATAGCAGTGTGTATAGATCTATTTATCTATAGCAAAGCAAACACAAATGCACATTTCTAACTCCATATTTAGACATCACACCTAATTTTTTTTAAAGGCTGCAATATTAAAAATCAAAAAGCATTGGTTACTTAGATCCTCTAAATCTTTTGCAATGTCTATTTCTGGCTTCATAAATCTTCTTTTCCTGCACTGTTCAGTTTGTTTACAATGGTGCTTGATGCAGGATTCTTAATACTCACAAGCACAGCCACATGCACCTCCATAGGGCAGCCCCTCCTTGTGCAATCTATTATAATTCCGAAGGACTTTCAAAGGGCCCTGTGGCTTCCAGTGGCTTTCCAAAAGCTCAGTGTATCTAATTTCCTCCTGACCCCCCATTTCTTGGCATCAGTGTTAGAACAGGTGTGAGCAGACAAGGGCAGGTCTGTGGAGCTCACAGTTCAGTGCTGGCACATGATAAGGGTTATCTTCCTAGAGGAGATGACTCTGACAATGTTTTCCAGGATGCCAACTTCCAATTAGTGTCATCTTTTGCTCCATGTCCTAGGGCAAAAGTCCAGTTTACAGTGAGTAGACTCAGGGTGTTCCAAGAGATAGGCACTAGTGCCAGAGGAGAGACGCTTTTCTCTTTTCTTTCTTTTTTTTTTTTTTTAGAGACAGTCTTACTTTGTCACCCTCAGTACAGTGCCGTAGTGTCATGGCTCACAGCAACCTCCAGCTCTTGAGCTTAGGCAATTCTCTTGCCTCAGCATTCCAAGTAGCTGAGACTAAAGGCACCCACCACAACACCCAGCTATTTTTTTTTTTTGAAGTTTGGCCAGGGCTGGGTTCCAACCCACCACCCACCCTCCATATATGGGGCCAGCACCCTACTCACTGAGCCACAGGCACTGCCCAAGAGATGCTTTTTTCCTATGGTCAAGGAAGACTGGTCCATCTACTGAAGGACAAAGTCACTGCTGCCCAGTGTAAGATCAGATTCTTATTCATGAACTGGGATACTAATGTGTTATCCAACAATGAAGCCAAATTTGCTTCCAGATGTTGAGCTTTAAAGCAATTACAATTGCTGCAAACACACAGAAAAAAAGAAGAAGAAAAAATCTCACAGTTGAAGCTCACAAATTGTCTTTGGGGATCATTTGTGTTGGAAGAGTGTGTTGATGTGGGCAGGCATGCAAATCCTTTTGTCAACCAGATCCAGAATAGTCTTTTAACAGCCAACCCATTGTTACCAAAAAACAAAAATTCTCATAGTAAATTTTCTAATGATGACAGATTTCTCTGTAGCTAATATGTATAGTAAAAGTGAGGGGGGAATATTTTTTGCAAGATTATGTTCACATGATGCCATAATACTGCTGGTTGGGTCAGTCAATGCCAAATATATGAAAAGATTATTTCATCAAGTCAACTAACATTTGCTTTATTAATTGTTTTGGGGGCTTTTTCTTTGTTTTTCCTGAATGAATGGAGTAAGTTATGGTCAAAAGGGTGACAGAGAGTTTTTGCCTCAGTTCAAACACTAATTATAAGCACACATCTGGCATGAGTTCAGTAGAAGAACCTAATCCAGGGACAAGCAAAGACACTCATGCCTGCTCCTTTCCCTTACACGGGTCTGGCCCATGTACAAAGAAGACTCTGACAAGCTTTAGTCTACTCTTCCATGTCCTTATATATGATATGACACAAGGTATCTACTTACTCAGCAACAACCCTTGGTAAGCACCCTCACATGTAACTTTGTACTCACATTATGGTTCTATACACCATCAACCATGAACCACACTTCAACATTCTCCCCAACCCTTGCCATACCAATAGCAGCCAAGTCACCCTCTTGCTTTGCCTTCTCCAATGCAAGAAAAAGGGTGGATATCAAAAGTCAACTCTTGTGCAAAAAAACAATTTTTTTTTTTGAGACAGAGTCTCTCTTTATCGCTCTCAGTAGAGTACTATAGCATCACAGCTCACAGCAACCTCCAGCTCCTGGGCTTCAGTAGTTCTCTTGCTTCAGTCTCCCAAGACTACAGGCACCTGCCACAATGCCCAGCTATTTTTTGTTGCAGTTTGGCTGGGGCCAGGTTCGAACCCACCACCCTCGGTATAAGGGGCCAGTACCCTACTCACTGAGTCATAGGCACCACCCAAAAAAACAATTTTAGATATAGAGTCACTTCAGGTGTTAAAATATTTGGTAATCTTTACCTTTTTTAAGTCTCACATAAAATCCCATCTGAATTCTGCCCTCCATCAGCAAAATATAAAGCGGATACATGAGAATAAGAGTATTATAAGTGAAACAGTGTGGGGTAGCAGAAGCAGCATGGGCTTGGAAACCAGAAAGACTTGATTCTGAAATCCATTTTTCCATGTTGCACTTGACTGCTATGAGAACTTATGCAAATTTCTTGAACACCTCCTGCCTTAGTTTCCTCATCTGTAAAAACAAGGATTACAGGAGAGAAAGCATATAGGGACATTAAGCAGAGGCTTTAAAATGTAGAATCACTTAATTCTTTCTTCTTTTTTACTTTTTTGATGAGGAAGCTGAGTTCCCGAGGAGTGGTATTAGCTTAATTCAAATACAGTTGTGTGTCAATAATGGGAATACCTTCTGAGAACACTGTGGCTAAGCGATTTGTTGTTGTACAAATATCCTAGAATGTACTTAACACAAACCTAGGTGGAATAGCCTATTACACACCTAGGTTTCCTGGTATAGGCTGGTTCTCCTAAGCTACAAACCTGTCTAGCATGTTACCACACTGAATACTCTAGGCAATGTTAACATACTGGTAAGTATTTATATATCTAAATCTATCTAAACATAGAAAGTGTTCAGTAAAAATATGGTAAGAAAGATTTTTTTTAAAAAATGGTACCCCCTGTATAGAGCATTTACCATGAATGACGCTTGCAGAACTGGAAGTTGCTCTGGGTGAATCAGTGAGTCAATGGTGAGTGAATCAGTGAGTGAACAGTGAGTGAATCAGTGAGTGAATGGTGAGTGAATGGTGAGGGAATCAGTGAGTGAATGGGGAGTGAATCAGTGAGTGAATGATGAGTGAATCCGTGAGTGAATGGTGAGTGAATTGTCAGTGAATCAGTGAGTCAATGGTGAGTCAATGGTGAGTCAACGTTGAGTGAATGGTGAGTGAATGGGAAGACCTGTGTTACTGGCAGCTCAGGTGTGCTTACACCAGCATAACCACAAACACACAAGTAGTGCATTGCACTCTGACATTGCACACTAGCATCACCACAAACATGCAAGCGATGCATTGTACTACAATGTTATGCACTAGGACATGGTTAGGTGATAGGAATTTTGCAGTTCCATTATAATTTTGCGGCACTACAGTCTTATATTTGGCTTGTCATTGACCCTAATGTCATTATGTGGCTCATGACTACATAAGCAGAATGTAAATGATTATATTTTCCGAAAATAGCCACACCACTATTTCCAGTCTTGTTTGCTCTTCCAGCACCTTGCCTCCCCAATCCCTGCATCAAGAGCTAGAGTTTATTTCCTTTCCCCATGATCTCGACAACCTCCATGACTTCCTGGGTAAATAGTACATAGTAGGAAGGACTCGGCATGACTTCCAAGACTAGCCCATACTAATTCCTCTTGACTTGCTCTACCTCTAAGCTTGCCCTTAGGACTCAGCTACCATGCTGTAAGGGAGATCAGAACACATGGCAATGCCACATGGAGATGTTCTGGCCAGCAGTCCCAACCACCAATCTTATGAGAGAATGAGCATCATAATTCCAACCTCCAACCTCAGAGCTGCCTTAGCTAATAATGACTGCTGTAGAGATGATTATCCACACAGATTCTGGCCCAAATTGCAGATTTATAAGCAAAATATATACTGTTAATGTTTTAAGCCACAAAATGTTGGCATGGTTTGTTACGTAATAGATAACTAGAACACTGAATCTCAGTAAATTAAGTGCACTGCTACTAAGTTTAGAGTCAAGAAGAATTTCCAAAGGATGTCATCAGAGAGTTTTTAAATATAAAGCTGGAATGTGTCCTCAAAAACTCTACAACCCATCTTTCTTATTTTGTAAAAACCTGAAGATCAGAGCTATTTTAGGACTCACTGACATCCCATAAGTTGTTAAGAGTAGGTTCTGAACCAAGTCCAGTTAATACTGCTCCTTCCACAATCTGAGTATGAACACCACACAAGTTTGTTGAGCTCAAAATGCAAGGGGTTAATCTAGGGCAATTATTCTCCAAGTCTACTGGTTTAGTACAATGTTTCTATGCCCCCTCTGCTTATTTCTTCCTTCCTACTTAACAGAGAGCCTGATCTGAACTTGGTTGATTTAGTGTGTTAAGGTTAGAAGCCTGGATAGGATCCAACAGGCTCAACTGAGCTAACAAGAATTTAAAAAAAAAATTGTGTCAAACTATGAAATCAGCAGACGTGACTCATAGGAAGGGAGAGAGAGAGCAAATATGCTGAGTATGAAGCTGCAGTTTTTCTACAGTCACTTTCTGAGTATAAATGCCTGCGGATTCTATAACATCGATCAGATGATTTGGCAGAAGCCTGTTTTTGGCAGGCAGAGAGTTCCACATGATGGTTTTATCTTGTTAGGGACTAATCTATTATGATAGACTTACATACACATATAGCCCATCAATTAGAAAATGTTGCATCGCATAATTGATTGCAGACTCTTCAGTCATTGACATAGCAGTGGGGAAGGGTGTTGACATGAATATCTTTCCTCATTGCTGCTAGACGTGCAAACTGTCAGAAATAGTCAAAATAAAGACTTTGCTTTTTGGTGTCAAAGTGTTCTTCCAATCTCACCCTAAATAAAAATCAAGCCAAGACGAGATGTTGAATATCTATTAAAGTTGCCCAAGCATTCTCACACAGACAGGAATGTGAGATGGACACAAGTCTAAAAATTGTGGGAAACAGTAAAGGAGAAAATTGGAATGGGAAGGAAAAGAAAATAAAGGCATTTTAAAAAAGATATCAGCTTACTGCATTCATCACAGTAGTATAGTGGTTCAGGGCCCACTTCTCCCATTTCAAAAAGTATATATACCTCAATTAGAGAATAAGCTATAGCTTCTGTTAAAGTGTTACTCATTTTTTTTTCCTGGAGTTCTAACTCAATACCTCACAGCAATTCAAAGATATTTTCTCTCTATTCTTCCTAAATGTCTGATGTAAACACTCCATCAGGGATCAGCAAACTGCAACCCTCAAGTTACACCTGTTTTGTAAATGAAGTTTCCTTGGCACAGAACCAGACTCATTTATTTGGTATTGTTTATGGCCTCTTTTGAAAGGCAATGGAAGAACTTCAAGAGAAATATTATGAACAAAAAGTTGAAAATATTTCCTTTCCAGGCTTAACAAAAGGAGTTTGCAGACTGCTGGCTTAAATACTATGTAGTACTACCAAGTTTGTGGTGGGCGTTCTAACTTCTGAAAACTTGATAGAAATTTTTATTTGCATATGGTTCTCTTATCTACTAGCTAGTTAGAGGGCCTGATTTTAAAAGGACAACTGACAGGACCACTAAATTCTATTATTTCAGTGAAGTTGAGAATCTGCTCTGTAGAAACTTTCTACAAAGATCTCCTTGAACAGAATCCACTTAATGTGAGCACAGTTAAGGTTTTTCAAATTTTACTTCCCTCATTTTGAAACATTTACAGCATTAAATAAAGAGTTTGTTGAGAAAGAAGTGATGGGAACCTGGCTATCTTGAGCCATTAACTACAAACAGCAAAAATCACTTCTACTTGAACAAACTCTGCGTCAATAAGGAAGTCTGACTTGTCTCTGATTTAGCTACAAACCACTGATTTTCTTGTTCTAACAAAAAAAAAAAAGATAAGTAAAGAAGAAAGTCAAAATAGAATGTCTCTCATATGGTTTGTTGCTAGATCTTTTTAGCCATAAAAATCCTAGACAGAGAAGATGGCGGACTGCAGCCAGCTTTTTACAGACGCTCCTGTCCAGAAGGATGCTGAAAGGACAGAAGTTTAGCAAATTAGCTGATGGTTTGGAGCAGAGCCAAGAGAGAAGATTGAAGAGTGCACTTCAACCTTCCTGAGGCAAGCTACGACCCCAAAAATACAACCAAAAGGTACAAAATCCACCACCAAGCGGACGGGAGTCCCCTCCCCCACAACAAGGGCTCTCAGTTTACTCTATGCAAACAAGCGAGTAGAGTTCAAACATCCTCCCACTCTATCCCACAGGAGATACTCCCTAAAAACTGGACCTCCTACCCCTGCTGGCGTGCCATGGCACCCTCTGGCCAGGCATAAAACTGTAAAACTGTATCTATTCCCCACCTGCAACATTGAACTCTGAGGAGTCCCCACCCACCCACTCTGAGATCTGGAGGTTTATTACCTATGGAATCCTGATTCTTGGGCATCTCCTTGAGAGAAGTGGAGGGGGAAAGAGCTGGTGCTGTTCTGAGCTGACTATAGTGCGGGCATGAGGAGAGGAGAATCAGCTCGGGGACGCCAGTGCAGCAACTATATAAAACTGTATATATAGCCTGAGTGGCAGGCTGATGCCATTTCAGCCCCATCCCTTTGGGCAAGCACAGGTTCTGGACAGCAGCCACAGACAGGGCGCACATAACTTTCTTGGGTGGAGTGTCAGCCCTCAGGGGGCTAATGCAGCTGAGACAAAGGCAGGGGTGGGCAGAGGCTAGAATTGACACCTGAGTGTAAAGCTGAATGCAACCTCTGATTCACAGAGAAATCTAGCCAGACAGAAGACTAATTTAAACACGCAAGGCCCCCCTGCCAAACTCAGATTTCTGGCTGATTTTGCCAGGTAAACCCCAGGAGCAGTGGCCTACTGGAGTAAATAGGGTCACGGACCTGGGGTGTCGCCTTTCCCCGACCGGCGGAGAGGGCGGCACCGTGCGTGTTCGGTATGTGAAGGGGGAAGAGAGCTATAGTAGCTTTAGAAGGAGAATGAAAGAACACGCACACAGTTCAGACTTGGAGGTCGCGCCTAGAAGGTAAAGAAAGACAAGAGACAAAGTGTAGTTTAAGAGAGTCAGCAAAGTTGGAGCCAACTTCCTTTATTCATGGGGCGATATATAGGGGAGTGGAAGGGGCTACCTGTAGGGTTGCATACAAATGGCTGTTAATGGGTTTTTTCCGGGGTTGAGATATTCTTAGGTCGACAGGATCTGGGAGAGGCTGCCATCACGCT